>CM054805.1:25320706-25415452 GCA_028984105.1 Lavandula angustifolia | reverse complement strand
TTACAAAAACTTATCTTGCATAAAACGTATTCAGAAAATGTACTAGCCAAAACGATTTGACTTGTGAAAATCACGTTTCAAACTGAGACGAATCTCCGGGCCCCACACAATTCCGCACTAAAGTTTTCGACTGAGTTTCAAGTGCTGACTAAAGTCAGTCGGAGAGCTCGATAGTTGACTCACTCTCGACCCGTGATCGAAGGTTATTATCTGGCACTGTTCATCAGTTGCACCAAACAGCTGAGCTGTCCTTCGGTTTGAGAAAAAGAAACAGTACTCAGGTGTATTCACCCCCCCCCTCTACACCTGACTCTCGTCTTCGGACCAACAATTGGTATCAGAGCAACGGTGTTCTTCTGATCATCGGTTCTGTAACTACTGGTCTTTTCGAACAGATCTTGAAAATGTTTTCTCTGCTCAAGCATCTCTTCATACATCCTTATACTCTCGTTCACAATGTCTGATATGTCAGTTATTAGGATGGTGCCGATGTTCTCGATAGAGAACTATATGGTATGGCGCGTGAGAATGGAGGCGCACCTAACATCGCTGCATGACAGCATAACAGATGTCTTTGAGACAGGACCCATCATTCCCATGATAGACAGCGTACAATTTGCTGCTGCGGGAGGTGTAGGAGCACAGACTGGTGCTAAAGTTTCAAAAGACAAATCTGCCTTCACGCCAGAAGAGAAAAAGCTGCACAACCTCGACCGAGTTGTGCGTAATGCAATCCTGACTACGCTCAGCGATTCACACCTCGGGAGGGTGCAAGACTGCAAGACGGCAAAACAACTTTGGGATGCCTCCGGCCCATCCGAGCTAAGGAACCCCGCAGATCAAGGAAAACATGCTCGAACTAGAGCTACAAAAGTTCGATGCCCTTGCCATGGAGCCCAACGAGACCATTGACGAGCTAAGCGTCAGATTCACAAATCAAATCAATGTGATCAATAGGCTGGGGAGGACGTTCACCAATAAAGAGATGAACACAAAGATTCTGAGAGCACTACCTCGATTGAAGTGGCTTCCTTTTGCTACTTATTTACGTTGCTCAGATCTTAATGCTCTAACTCCTGATGTTATCTTTTCAGAACTAAAGACAAAGGAATTTGAGCACAGCCTACCCCAATGATGTTCAAGTGCTCCAGCTGACACACAGATTGACCATGCTTTTAAAGCAACAGTCAGCAAAACTGGAGTCAAACCCATTTCTTCCAGCAAGGCAGTAGCCACGACAGAAGCAAAGTCCACAGAGACATCAGGCACTGACCAACTAGCACTGATGGCTCTCAAATATCAAAGAGAAAAGGAGAGAGTCGAAAGTCGAAGAAATACCACGAGATTCCCCCTCGGGTAAGAAAGATTATCGAAAAAGGGAAGAATCTAAATAAACTATCGATTGCGGGAACACGAGCTCATTGCTAGTCCATCCAATGACTCAGATGGAAAGAGTAGCAGATCGACTGTGTCTTACAACTGCAAGAAAGAGGGACCTTATCAGTACGACTGTCCCGAACTCTCAGCTGCTCAAAGAGCAGAACGGCAGGCCAGACGCGAGAAATTTGCCCGAAGGAGGCAGGCCTACATAGCCGGTGTTGGATATGAGTCAGTAGATGATACTCAGCTGTTGTTCGGTTAAAAGAAAATTGGGGGAAATCATAGTAGTACTATGGAATTGAAGATCCCAAAACCTAGCTGATATCAGTAGATTAGTGTGTCGTTAGGATTAGGCGATGTATAGGTTAGACTTGATGTATTGATTATTATTTTTGTCTAAGTCCCTGTGCGGGGTAATTGTTGAACCGATCTTACGTCGAAAATACTTTTCGAACCCCACGTCATCGTGTAATCACTTGTGTTCTTGATCGGCCAGCTGATCTTCCACTCGGTCGAAGACGGCGCATCAGCGACAAATCATCGGAGAAGACTACTCCCAGCTGATAGTCATCAGCAGAAGAACATAAACAAGCACAGTACCTTCGCAGTCGCCAGCTGACCTACTCAGTAGATGCCGTGTCAGCCGACTCAGCTGAAGAAGACAGAGACTTTTCAGTCTACTGTATCCTACGGAAAGCGACCCAGCTATTCAAGTCTTTTCGAAAAGTTCAGGCAGAAGACATACGAGGTTGTTGAACGGTCAACTCGACATTCTCACCAACTACAAACCTCGACCAATGAGAAGCCGACAACGCTTACCTACTCTACACGGTAAAGGTGCTCTCATGAACGAGTGCATTAAGCGCCTGCTTCGCAACAAGTTCGAATTAATGGCCGTTTTTCTTGGAAGCTTGTGACACGTGGCATCGTCGTCTCCAACGGACATATCCCATAACTCACAACTATAAATAGAGAAGTTTTTGAAGCTCCGAATAACGGAATTTCGAAGGGACAAGCTCAAGTTCATAAACGCTCTAGAACACTCAAAGATCATCCAGAGGAAAACTTGCGTACTTAGAAGATTTCTCAGTTTTTCTCTCTAGAGTTCTTACATCCCTTTCTTCTCTAGACTAAGCTCATTGTCATATTTATAGCTTAGATTCGAAGGAGCTCACATTTAGTGAATTGTTCTTATTGTAAGAACTCCTTCTCAGTTGGAGAAAATTCCCTTCCCTTTCAGACTTAGGTTTGGATTGTAAAGTCGCTAAGGACTATAACTTAGAGGGAAGCTCCGGTGCATAGTATCCTCCGCCGAGGCTTGCTCGAATAATCAACAAGTTCTCTCTGCCTTGTTCGGGACCGTGGACGTAGGATCTTGCGTATCCGAACCACGTTAAATCGCTTGTGTTCTTTTCTTGTTTTATTGCATAGCATTCAACCGACTTGAAAATCATAAGCTTGCATAAAACGTATTTTATAAAGCGCACGACCAAAAGATTTAATTTGCTAAAACGTGTTTTCAAAAGAGACGAATTCCGGGCCCCACACTTTCCGCACACAGCTCTCCGATCGATTCTCAAAGTACCGACAATAGTCGGTAGGAGAGAGCTTCGATGGCCGACTCACTCTGTCCCGCGATCGAAGGCTTATTTGGCACTCGTTCATCGAGTTGCAATCATCGGCTCGGTGACCTTCATTGAGAAAAAGAAAGCGAGCTCGGGTGTATTCACCCCCCCCCCCTCTACACCTGACTTATCGTCTCCGGACCAACAATTTTTATCAGGGCTTACGGTGTTCAACTGATCGCCGGTTCTGAAATACTGGTCCTCTCGAACTGATCCTGAAAACCGCTTTCACTGCATAAGCATCTTTTCAGCATCCTTATACTCTTACTCTTACGATGTCTGATATGTCAGGTATTAGGATGGTACCGATGTTCTCAATAGAGAACTACACGGTATGGCGCGTACGTATGGAGGCACACCTAACGTCACTCCCCCGCCAGCATTCCAGATGTCCTAGAGTCAGGACCGATCATTCCCATGATCGACAGCATAGTATTTGCTGCTGGAGGAGGCGTGGGAGCACAAACTGGTGCTAAGGTTCCCAAAGACAAATCTGCCTTCACGCCTAAAGAGAAGAAGCTGCACAACCTTGACCGAGTTGCACGTAATGCCATACTGACCACGCTCAGTGACTCATACCTCGGAAGGGTACAGGATTGCAAAACGGCGAAAGAGCTATGGGACGCCTTGGGCATGCTGAGCCATGGAACCCCTCGAGATCAAAGAAAACAAGCTCGAGCTAGAGCTTCGGAAGTTCGACGCCTTTGCAATGGAGCTCATCGAAACCATTGACGAGCCGAGTGTCGAGATTCACCAATCAAGTCAATGTCATCAATGGGCTGGGGAGGTCGTTCACCAACAAGGAGATGAACACCAAGATCTTGAGAGTGTTGCCCCGACGAAGTGGCTTCCATTTGCTACTTATTTACGTCGCTCGATCTAAATGCTCTAACTCCCGATGTTATATTTTCGTAATTAAAATCGGAGGAATTCGAGCATAGCCTACGCCAAAAGTGCTTAAGCGCTCCGGTGACACACGGTTCGACCACGCCTTCAAGGCAACGATCGGCAATACCGGAGCCAAGCCTTATTTCCTCAAGCAAAGCCGTGGCCACATCGGAGCAAAGTCTTCCGAGACTTCGAGGCCACGACCGGCCTAAGCACCGATGGCTCTCAAATATCGAGAGGGAAAAGGAGAGAGTCGAAAGGCGAGGAAATACAACCGAGATTCTTCTTCGGGTAAGAAAGACTATCATAAGAAAGAAGAATCTAATCCTTCTACCGAATGCGGGAAATCGGAGTCTGCGCCGGTCCGTCTAAAGACTCGGTTGGTAAGAGCGAGGTAACATCCACCTGCTACAACTGCAAGAAGGAGGGACACTATCAGTACGATTGTCCCGAACTCTCAGCTGCTCAAAGAGTAGAACCGCAGGCCAGGAGAAAGAAATTCGCCGAGAGATGGAAGGCCTATATAACTGAAGACGAAGCCGCATTCGTCGCAGTTGAGGTCGCAGAGACAGTTCTCGATGAGTCGGCCGAATGCGTCGATGGCCGGAGAAGAGGGCCGAGGTAAATTCTAAACACATTATTACCTCTTCTTCACACAGCACACAAGACACGTGCTCGATCACAGATGATCCTCTAGATGTGGTACAAGCCTACGACGATCTACTAGAGGAACAGATTCAGCTGAGCAGAGAGTTCAGCAGAACAATCCAGGAACTTGAACAGGTAAAGGCCGAGAATCGAGACTTTCTTCGATTGTCGGGTCTCTACCGAGTCGGTGGATCTAGTTGCCGGACTCAAGGAAGAGATTGAATCTCTTATGACTAAGTCTCGGCTTCAAGAGACTCGAGTCTCGGTTCGACCAAGGACAATTCGAGAAAGAGACTGAAATAGCCAAGCTCGATCCGAAGCTCACGAGACGTGCGAGAATGACTATGACTCACTCGGAAGGAGTGACGAGGTCCGGAGAGGTTTGATGACCGAACAATACACGGGAGCGAAGGAGAAGCTTGAAAGCATGCTCGGAGCACAACGGCCAACTACCGTAAAAGAAGGCCTTGGCTATACCCACAAAGCTTCTACCTCTAAAAACTCACCAACTCGGGCGATAGGTTCGTCGGAGGAAAGGTGCAAGCTGCCGACACCACACCTCGGGCGAAGAACAAACAGAAAATGATTGCACCTCGCCCGAGTAGCAACAAGCAATGACCAAAGGTTCCAGCCCCGGGACACCGCGATCAAATTCGGGGGGAACCAAGAAGGTCGGATGGGCGAAAGCGATACAAGGAGCCATTGTATGAGCACCCGGCTCGGTGCGGCTCGTACTACTATGAGCCTAGGGTCGGGAGAAGCGCTAAGACTCGAAGAAGAACGCGCTCGAACCCAAAATCATCGCAGAAAGTCGGTATCTCCAAGTCCCGTGGAGAAGAAAGGCGATAAGGTTCGGAAAGAAGAAGTCTAGGACTTCTAAAGTCCCGAGACAGATCCGGGTCCCGAAATCACCCACTAACCAAGTAAGGACCCAAATGAACCAAAGGGTACCTAAAAATGCCTCTGTTTTGCAGGTGCATAAGGACCCGTGGATAGTGGACAGCGGTTGTTCGAGACACATGACTTACCAGAAGAGCCTGCTGACCAACTACGTACAAGAAGATGGTCCCATAATTGAATTCGGTGACAACTCAAAAGGCTACACAAGGGGATACGGACGCCGAACATTGGGACTCGCCACGGTTCAAAGAGTAACATATGTTGAAGGACTTCAACATAATCTCCTTTCGATCGATCAATTCCGTGATAATCTTAACAGAGTAATCTTTGACGCTGGTTTCTATTATATTGTTGACAAATCTACAGGGAAAACAGTGTTATCAGGTTCGCGGAGGAAAAACATCTATGTTGCAGACTGGAAAACCGCAGAACCTGAGGCTTGCTTACTAGCACAGACAAAATCTGGTGACAAGTCAGGATGGCTATAGCACAAGAGACTCAGCCACCTGAACTTCAAGACCATGAACAAGCTTGTCAAGAACTCTAAAGTCAGAGGACTGCCCAACGAATCGTTTATCAAAGACAGAAATTGTGAAGCGTGCCTGAAGGGAAAGCAAACAAAGAGTAGCAATCCACCTATTCCGTCACCTTCCACTGATGGAATCCTTCAGCTGCTTCACATGGAATTATTCGGGCCAGTCTCTCCAGTGACTATAAGAGGCAAGAAGTATGCCCTTGTCATCATAGACGACTACTCAAGATATACTTGGGTCATCTTCATCGCCAATAAATCTGATGTTCAGACTGAGTTACCTAATCTATCGAAGAAACTCGGTGTGGAAAAGAACATCAAGATTAAGAAGATACGCTCGAGACAGAGGAACAGAGTTTATGAACTCAGTAGTTAAAGTGTACTGCGATAAAGAGGGAATTCAGCACGAGACATCAACTGCGCGCACCCCTCAGCAGAACGAACTTGCTGAATGTAAGAACAGAACACTCAAAGAAGCAGCAAGAACGCTCCTCGCAGATTCTGGACTACCCTCAAAGTTTTGGGTTGATGCTACTGACACCGCCTGTTGCACTTAGAATCGCTCACTACTGACACAAAGAACACATGAAGACGCCTTACGAACTCGTGGAAAGGGAGAATTCCTTCTATTTCTCATTTTCATATCTTCGGTTGTCCTTGCTTTATCCACAATAATGGGAAAGATCGGTTGAAGGTCTTTGATAGCAAATCTGATCAAGGAGTATTCTTAGGATACTCTCGAGTCGAAAAGCATTCGAGTCTTTAACTATCGGACTCTTTGCGTGGAGGAAAGCCCTCATGTTGTTTTTGATGAATTTGTTACTGAGAACAGGAAAGATACAAAGTCAAATACTGAAGATGTCAGCAGCAAGCTACAGGATTTCGGACTGAATGATAAAGTTGAAAAGATCTAGTATTGTTGGGATGAGGAGTCAGACGATGAACAAACTCAGACTCAACCAACAATCGATGTAGCTGGCCTAGTTGATTCTATCGCACGTAATCAACAACAGGTAACATCGGTCGATGAGGAAGCCCCTGTGGTAACTGAGACCTCTACTGAGAATGTAAACTCAGGGGGAACGATTAATGTTCCTGAGCTAAATGCCCCTGAACCTAGAAACTCAGTAGATCCTAACCTTCTAACTGAATTGCTACAGTCACAGAACAGTACTACTGAAATGCCTAATACACCTACGGCGTGCGAAGTAGTATCGAAGAAGAAGCCCGACTCAGGCGTTCGTGGCTCGATGCTCATTCTTTAGATCTTATCATTGGAGATCCATTAGCAACTATAAGGACGAGATCAAGATTAAGTCAAGGAGAAAGCTCACTTTACTCTTGTTTTCTGTCTACAGAAGAACCTCAGTCGATAGAGGACGCACTTAAAGATGCTGACTGGGTCATTGCTATGCAAGAAGAGCTGAACCAGTTCATCAGAAATGAAGTTTGGGAGCTTGTCGACAGACCTAGACATCAGCATGTGATTGGAACTAAGTGGGTCTTCAAGAACAAGCGAGATGAAAACAACGTCATTGTCAGAAATAAAGCTCGACTAGTTGCTAAAGGATACAGTCAGGCAGAGGGAATTGACTTTGATGAAACATTTGCTCCAGTCGCCAGATTGGAAGCCATTCGTCTTTTCCTAGCTTATGCCAGAAATGAGACCATTCGCCAGAAATGAGACCATATGCCAGCAGTTCGAGAAGATGTTGAAGGAGAAATTCGAGATGTCCATGATGGGAGAGATGAATTATTTCCTTGGATTTCAAGTGAAGCAATCACCTGAAGGAATTTTCATCAATCAAGCCAAATACACTCGAGATCTTCTCAAGAGATTCGGCTGCGACTCCAGCATGCCAGTCAAAATCCCCATGAATACGAACTTTAAAATCGATCTAGACAAAGAGGGAGCTTCTGTTAACTCTACTGACTATAGAGCTATTATAGGCTCTTTACTTTATTTAACAGCTAGCCGTCCTGACATAACTTATGCTGTAGGTGTATGCGCAAGATTCCAAGCAGATCCCAAGCGAAGTCATTTAGACTCAGCGAAGAAGATTCTGCGCTATTTAAGAGGAACACCTGATGCCGGGTTATGGTAGCCTGCTGATGATAACTTAATACTAATAGGTTATTCTGATGCTGATTATGCAGGATGCAGGATAGATCAAAAGTCAACTTCCGGAACTTGTCAGTTCCTAGGCAGCAAGCTGATTTCTTGGTTTTCAAAGAAGCGGCATTCGGTAGCAACGTCCACTCACGGGGCCGAGTACATGGCTGCAGGAAGTTGTTATGCCCAAATCCTTTGGCTTCGACAACAACTTAGAGATTATGATATAACTCAGGATGAAGTGCCCATCTACTGCGACTCCACAAGTGCAATTTCCATAACTCAGAACCCAGTTCTACATACCAGATGCAAGCACGTGGATATCCGACACCACTTCATCAGAGACCTGTCGAGAAGAAGGATATCAGGATGGAGAAGATCCATACTGACAAGCAAAGGGCAGATATACTGACCAAACCACTAGCTGAGAACAGGTTCAGAGAACTATCAGTTGAGCTAGGTCTACTGGATCCTACTGAGATGCGTCAGTAGATGCCGACTACTAAGAACATCATTGTCAAACAATTGGTAAAAATTGGGATCAGCATAAGGAATCAGTACGACAGGTCAGATAACTAAGTACAGTGACTCAGTTGGGAAAGTCACACTGTACACAGCAAGGGGGAACATAGTCATCAGCATGACAACCATTCTCCTTATACATAACGGTAACCAGCTGATAAGTTCAGCTGAAGAGGTTAG
The DNA here is from genome assembly GCA_028984105.1 of Lavandula angustifolia. Lineage (NCBI taxonomy): Eukaryota > Viridiplantae > Streptophyta > Magnoliopsida > Lamiales > Lamiaceae > Lavandula > Lavandula angustifolia. Next base: position 25,406,664 of record CM054805.1, on the reverse strand, counting down.
CGTAATTTTGTGTACTTATTTTTTTAGGCATGCTCGCTTTTATTGCATCAGTCGCTCACACTCAGTAGTTAATGTGCATTCATTTCCCGCCATTAATAGTTTAAGGAAAGGTCAGTAGGAAACCTCTTCATTCGCATAAACTGAGTAATTAATGCTGTCTGTCGCGCATTTAATGCATGTCTTCTCACTTACCTTTATTACGTAGATCTATGTTTTAGGCGGCTTTGGTAATCATCCTTTTTTAACATTAAATCTTAGCCGTTCATAGTTATGAAAGATTAAAACTCAGCCGTTAGATTAAAACGTGCAATCAAGCCAATATATACAAAATCTTTCATCTTCTATCTTTTTCCTCACTTTTCGCCATTATCAAATCCTAAGAGCTTTTATCGCAAATCAGTTTCCATCTCAAACTTCTTATAACTGCTTTGCCTGTGCATCTCTCAAGCTCTCATACTCGGTAATGTATTAAAATCTGCTGATAACTACTAACTTACTCTATTTTCAAGTGCTAACAAGTTGTTTTGCAGATTTCTATGGCGGTCGTACAGACTCTTGAACCTATAGTGGAGATCATGGCCATCCGAATTCAGTTCGAACCTACAATGGCTTTCCGCCAGGTGGATATCCCATATCTGGAACCTATGTTCGATGCTCTGGAGAGGTCTGGGTTGGAGACCCTCGTGACCAAGCATCCGCGTGCCCATCTGCCAAGGCAAGTGGCAGAAGCGTATTTCAACTGGAACTCAGTGGCTGCCGGAGGAGAAGAAGCTTCCTTCTCATACATGAGAGAAACAACTCCGAACAAGTGGAAGCCGACTCAACACACCTTCAACATCCGAGAGGCTCTAGTCCTCGCGTTTCGCTTCCTACTTCCTACTGAATCTCCCTATCGGATATAAGGAGAGGGAGATCAACGCTTATGTGCAAAAGTTCTGTGGACGCAGTGATCTGACGTTCAAGATAGCTCTCCCGAGGAATCTCTTGCTACCTCAGTATAGAGGTTTAGCGTATGTGGTCTTGCACATACTGACAAGCTCAGCTGGATCGTACGATCAACTGTCCAAACTTAGGATTCAGCTGATGATGGCTATTGACGACGGAGTAGAAGTGAACTGGGCTGACTATTACACGACTCAGATGAAAGCCCAGGCCCAGAAATTCACTACTCTACCCACTGGCGAGAGGAGGTTGGCCAGTGTGGGTAAGCTTCTATTCGGGACCAAGATGTCAGTCCTAATAGAGAGTGTTGTACAGAGGAACTCAGCTTTTGAAGACTCAAAGCTGTACAACACTAAGCTGATAAAGTTTAAGACTAAAGAAGCGACGGAGAAGTCAATTGGCAAAGGGCCACCTGAGCAGAAGAGAGCTGCTCATGCCCTGCCATCTCCCGCTGATGTGTCCAAGAGGAGGAGGCTTATCAAGCCACGACCAGCTGAGGTCACTGTGGCTCAGCCGATAACTATCATAGAACAGGCTCCTCCTCCACCTCAAGATGAGCAAACCTTGGACTCCGACACAGGGATGGAAGGAGCCACCCTCAAGGAGAAAGCTCAAGTCATCAGCTCTGATGACACTCAGTCGGACATTCGAGAGCCAACTGAAGAGACTGAATGGACAACAACTCATACCACTAGTCTACGTGCTACAGCTGAGATTCACGATCGATTCCGAGAGATAGCCGAGCATGAAGACTTGGTTGACATTGCCATCGTGGCAAGAGTTCGATGCTTCCGAGGTTCTTAAACTGGGATATTCTGATAGATTTTGCAAAAACTCAGTCAGCCATCGATCTACTGATAGAGGAGCAAGATTTACAGGCAGAGATCGGATTCGGGGAGCCAGCTGATTTGGCGTCCTTCAAGGATCTTCGAGCTGCTATGCTCTATCTTCTTAGCCTGCGTACCACAGCTCCTGCTGCTAATGCTCCGCCTCCATCTCCTCCTGCTGATGAGGGTGATGACCAAGAACAAGATCAGGAGATAGAAGGCAACCCCAAGGATGCAGAGTTGGGAGACTCTGCTGAGGGACCAACTCCCCATGAGAAGAGCCAATCACCAACCCCTGGTACATCAGGTGAGGCTCAGGGCGCTCCGAAGTACAGTCGGGAGCAACTCCTCATGTTTTCTGATCAAAGGCTCGGAACAAGCTCTTACCAGATTCAACCCATTGGTTCCGTGTCCTCCAAATCAGTGAATAAGGCGATCAGACGCCAAGGAGCTGAAAACAGACTTCTCGCCAAAGACGTCCATATCAAATGGGAGAAGTATACGAAGGCGCGGATCGATAGCTGGGATAAGCTAGCCTGGCATCTCCACTCCTCAAGAGGCTCCTTCGCGCTCGATTTTAAGGAGATGATCGAGCGAGGTTTTGATAGCGCGAAAGCGATCTATCTCGCACGAGTCGATTCTTTGCTCCAAGCTCAACACAAAACATTTACTGAGCAGCTGACTCATGCTCTCACAACAGTCCAAGCTCAAATGGATGAGCGAAACAAGTTGGATACAAGCAGCCTCCAGACTGCTATTAAGCAACAGGCTGAGGCCTTGAACGAGATTCAGAAGGAGATGAAGGAATCCAATGATCTAGCCCTGCTGAAACTCCGCCAGGAGTCAGTTGCTCATCTCAATCGATCTAGGGCAGATCAAGAGAAGGACTGGGAGAAATACTGTGACTTGGTCAAGGACTTCGACTCTACAGTTACTCAGATCAAGGACTCAGTATACAAGCTTGAGAAAGATGTCACAACTATCCGTACCAACCTCGATAAGGCTGCTGATGCCAAAAAGGGGGAAGGTATAATAAAAGATGAACTCGAACGGATACGGTGATGTACAGTTTATCGGGGAAAGGGTTCAGGAGAAGAGACCCTCCACAGCTGAAGAACCCGCACAGACTCAGGGGGAAAGGGCTCAGGAGGAAGGACCCTCTACTACTCAGGATAAGAACTCTTCTGAGGTCCTTCTCCTAGAATTCCCACTTCAGCCAACCCCCATCTCCTCTTCTGCTGCTCACATTGAAGAAGTAACCAGTTTTATTGAGCAGGAGACAGAAGAAGAAGAGCCTGAGCCTGAACAATTGCCACCGCAGAGGCCGGGGAAGGAGATTGCAACTGTATCTACTCCTCCTTCCTCCCCGCTCCATAAATTCAAATCTAAAGCGGAGCAAGAAGCTTATGACCTCAAAATTGCCCAACAGCTGCAGGATAAGCTCGACCATGAGCGTCAGCTTGAAGAGGCAGCAGAAGCAACAAAGAAGCCCAAGGGCAAAGCTGTTAAGGGCAACGACAAGAAAAAGGTCGGGTCGGTCGAAGAGCAGAAGAAGAAAGCCCAAGCAGATTTTGCTAAGGCTCTTCCGACTGAGATCCAAGCTACTGCTCAGAGTATTCCCACTTCTACTCTAACGCCTGAGCAGATAGCGGAAGATCAAGTGACCTGGGAGGCGACGCTGCAAGGTCTGAGTCTCAGGCGAGGAGACAGTAGAGCAGCCGCACTTCGCGAAAAGAAAAGGATGGCTGACTTGGCAAAAATGCGTAGCTTATCTCTCAAGCCAGCAGCTGATCCGAGGAGGCAGATCCCAAGAGGATCCAAGTTCATCAGGGGCCCATATGTTAAGAATATTCCTATCCCGCATGTGGATAAATGGGTGCCGGCTGATATGAACGTCCATTGGGAAAGGCTGAAAGAGGATTTTATTAAAGGCTATTTTGTATGGCGCATTTATCCTCTCGACTGTCCAGCTGATCAGTTATTCGACGAACTAATCTCGAGATTTGATGTCTCATTCAGAGATCGGCTGAGACAGATTATGGAAGAACAGGACATTCCCTTCCGTGCCCCAGCTTTCTGACATATTCCTCCACCAAGAACTGCTAGTGGACTGCTGTGCACGAAGGACATTGAGAGAGAGATTGAGGAAGCTGGTTTCCATCTGGGTTTCCTGCCTGACAATCCTCTTGACAATGAAGAAATCTAGGAGATCAGGATCAGAGTTTACAAGTATTATTACCTGGATCCTCCTGCTGAGAAGTCTGCCGATTTCAAGAAAAGGACTCAACGCTTCAAGCGTCAGCAGTGATTTCTCCTTCTTTTTGAATTCTGTTGTAATAGCTGTAGGAGCTTGTACATCATTGATTATATACATCAGTTCCTATTGCTTGTTAGAAAATTACTCATTGTCTTCCAGCTCTTTGCATCGTGTTTTTCACAACTGATCACTAAGTGATCTGACACACACTCACAGTCAGTTTCTCTGATTTTGCCTATCTCCCACCTACTGAAGTATTGAAATTCCTTTATTTTTTTTCCTCAGAATGTTGTAAGGGGGAAATTGTTGTCAGTAGGATAACATCTTTTATAGACTTGAGAAGTTTAAGAGGTAGAGGTAGAGGTTTTGGCATCATCAATTAGGGGAAAATTGTTGGATATGAGTCAGTAGATGATACTCAGCTGTTGTTCGGTTAAAAGAAAATTGGGGGAAATCATAGTAGTACTATGGAATTGAAGATCCCAAAACCTAGCTTATATCAGTAGATTAGTGTGTCGTTAGGATTAGCTGATGTATAGGTTAGACTTGATGTATTGATTATTATTTTTGTCTAAGTCCTGTACGGGGTAATTGTTGAACTGATCTTCTGTCGAAGATACTTTTCAGAACCCCACGTCATCAGTGTAATCGCTTGTGTTCTTCAGTCAGCAGCTGATCTTCCACTCAGTCGAAGACAGCGCATCAGCTGACAAATCATCAGTAGAAGACTACTCCCAGCTGATAGTCATCAGCAGAAGAACAGAAACAAGCACAGTACCTTCGCAGTCGCCAGCTGACCTACTCAGTAGATGCCGTGTCAGCCGACTCAGCTGAAGAAGACAGAGACTTTTCAGTCTACTATATCCTACGGAAAGCGACCCAGATATTCAAGTCTTTTCGAAAAGTTCAGCAGAAGACATACGAGGTTGTTGAACGGTCAACTCTGACATTCTCACCAACTACAAACCTCGACCAATGAGAAGCCGACAACGCTTACCTACTCTACACAGTAAAGCTGCTCTCATGAATAGTGCATTAACTGCCCTGCTGCAACAAGTTCGAATTAATGGCCGTTTTTCTTGGAAGCTTGTGACACGTGGCATCGTCGTCTCCAACGGACATATCCCATAACTCACAACTATAAATAGAGAAGTTTTTGAAGCTCCGAATAACGGAATTTCGAAGGGACAAGCTCAAGTTCATAAACGCTCTAGAACACTCAAAGATCATCCAGAGGAAAACTTGCGTACTTAGATGATTTCTCAGTTTTTCTCTCTAGAGTTCTTACATCCCTTTCTTCTCTAGACTAAGCTCATTGTCATATTTATAGCTTAGATTCGAAGGAGTTCACATTTAGTGAATTGTTCTTATTGTAAGAACTCCTTCTCAGTTGGAGAAAATTCCCTTCCCTTTCAGACTTAGGTTTGGATTGTAAAGTCGCTAAGGACTATAACTTAGAGGGAACTGTCCAGTGCACGCATATCCCCGCCGAGGCTTGTTCAGAATAATCAACAAGTTCTCCTGCCTTGTTCAGGACCGTGGACGTAGGATCTTGCGTATCCGAACCACGTTAAATCGCTTGTGTTCTTTTACTGTTTTATTGCGTAGCATTCAACTGACTTGAAAATCATAAGCTTGCATAAAACGTATTTTATAAAGCGCACAACCAAAAGATTTAATTTGCTAAAACGTGTTTTCAAAAGAGACGAATTTCGGGCCCCACACTTTCCGCACAACAGTCTCCGACTGATTCTCAAAGTACTGACAACAGTCAGTAGGAGAGAGCTCAGTAGCTGACTCACTCTGTCCCGCGATCGAATGCTTATTTTGCACTGTTCATCAGTTGCAATCATCAGCTCAGCTGACCTTCATTGAGAAAAAGAAACTGAGCTCAGGTGTACTTATCGTCTCCGGACCAACAGCCGGAGAGATATCCGATGACTCAATCGAGGAAGATACATTCATGTATTCTTCTGAGGACGAAGCTGCATTTGTTGCCATTGAGATCGGAGAGACAGATCCTGAAGCAACTGCAGAATACTGTCTGATGGCCGGAGAAGAGGCTGAGGTAAATTCTAAACTTAATATAACCTCCTCTTCACATAGCACACACGACACGTGCTCGGTTACAGATGAACCTCTAGATGTAGTACAAGCCTATGATGATCTACTAGAGGAGCAGATTCAGCTGAGCAGAGAGTTCAGCAGAACCATTTAGGAACTGGAACAGGTAAAGGCTGAAAATCAGAAACTTTCTTCTGATTGTCAGGTCTCTACTGAGTCAGAGAATCTTGTTGTGAGACTCAAGGAAGAGATTAAATCTCTTATGACTAAGTCTCAGCTTCAAGAAACTCAAATATCAGTTCTGACCAAGGACAATTCTGAAAAAGATACTAAGATAGCCCAACTCAGTCAGAAGCTCGCAGAGGTTGAAAAGGATTATGAGTCACTTCGAAGAAGTGATGAGGTCTGGCGAGGACTCATGACTGAACAGTACCTAAGAGCTAAGGAGAAGTTGGAAAGCATGCTTAGAGCTCAAAGGCCAACGGTCATGAAAGAAGGACTTGGCTACAATCATGAAGCTTCCACTTTAATGCCAGAAAGCTCAGAAATGCTGCCTGATAGGTTCATTAGAGGGAAGGTTCAGGAACTGACTCAACACCTCAGGCGAAGAATAAACAGAAGATGATTGCACCTCAGCCGAGCAACAAGAAGCTACTGACCAGAGGTTCCAGCCCCATGACACCACGATCAAACTCAGGGGGAACCAAGAAGGTCAGATGGGCAGAGCAGTACAGTGAACCACTGTATGAACATCCAACACAGTATGGTTCGTACTACTATGAGCCCAGGGATAGGAGGAGAACACAACATAAGAAGAAGAAAGCTCTTGAGCCCAAAACAGCCAGAAAGTCAGTATCTCCAAGTCCTGTGGAGAAGAAAACTGACAAGGATCAGAAGAAGAAATCTCAGACTTCTAAGGTCCCGAGACAAATATAGGTTCCGAAATCACCCACTAACACCTAAGGACCCAAACTGAACCAAAGGGTACCTAAAACTGTTTCTGTTTTGCAGGTGCATAAGGACCCTTGGATAGTGGACAACGGCTGCTCGAGACACATGACCTATCAAAAGAGCCTGCTGACCAACTACGTGCAAGAAGATGGTCCCAGAATTGAGTTTGGTGACAACTCAAAAGGCTACACAAGGGGATATGGAACACTGAAAATTGGGACTGCTTCAGTTCCAAGAGTAACTTATGTTGAAGGACTTCAACATAATCTCCTTTCTGTCAGTCAATTATGTGACAATCTGAATACAGTTATCTTTGACGCTGGTTTCTGTGATGTTGTTGACAAATCTACAGGGAAAACAGTGTTATCAGGCTCGCGGAGGAAGAATATCTATGTTGCAAACTGGAAATCCGCATAACCTGAGGCTTGCTTGCTTGCACAGACAAAATCTAGTGACAAGGTAGGATGGCTATGGCACAAGAGACTCAACCACCTGAACTTCAAGACTATGAACAAGCTAGCCAAGAACTCTAAAGTCAGAGGACTGCCAAATGAATCATTTATCAAAGACAGAAACTGTGAAGCATGTTTGAAGGGAAAGCAGACAAAGAACAACAATCCTCAAATTCCGTCACCCTCCACTGATGGAATCCTTCAACTGCTGCACATGGACTTATTCGGGCCAGTCTCTCCAGTGATTATAAGAGGCAAGAAGTATGCCCTCGTCGTTATTGATGATTATTCTAGATATACGTGGGTCATCTTCATAGCCAACAAATCTGATGTCATGACTGAGTTACCAAAACTACTGAAGAAGCTCAGTGTGGAAAAGGACATCAAGATTCAGAGAATTCGCTTAGACAGAGGAACAAAATTTCTCAACTCAGTAGTTAAGGAGTACTGCGAAAAGGAGGGAATTAAGCACGAGACATCAGCAGCTCGCACCCCTCAGTAGAACGGACTTGCTGAACGCAAAAACAGAACACTTAAAGAAGCAGCAAGAACGCTCCTAGCAGACTCTGGACTACCCTCTAAGTTCTGGGCATATGCTACTGACACCGCTTGCTACACTCAAAATCGCTCACTGCTTACACAGCAACACATGAAGACACCTTACGAATTATGGAAAGGGAGAATTCCTTCTATTTCTCATTTTCATATTTTTGGTTGTCCTTGCTTTATCCACAATAACGGGAAAGATCAGTTCAAGGTCTTTGATAGCAAATCTGATCAAGGAGTATTCTTAGGATACTCTCGAGTCAGTAAAGCTTTCAGAGTCTTTAACTATCGGACTCTATGCGTGGAGGAAAGCCCTCATGTTGTATTTGATGAGTTTGTTACTAAGAACAGGAAATCTTCAAAGACAAATACTGAAGATGTCAGCAGCCAGCTACAAGATCTTGCACTAAACGACAAAGCCAAAAAGATTCAGCATTGTTGGGATGATGAGTCAGACGATGAGGAAATTCAGACCTATCCTACAAGCAATGTAGCTGACCTGGTTGATTCTACTGAACAGAATCAACAACAGGTAAAAACGGTTGATGAGGAAGCCCCAGTGGTAACTGAGACCTCTACTGAGAATATAAACTCAGGGGGGAACAACTCACGTTCTCCGAGCTAAATGCCCCCGAACACGGAAACTCAATAGATCCTAACCTTCTTCCGAATCGGCACTACGCCACGTAACAAGAGACAACGTAAATGCCTAATACACTCGTTGGTAGTGCGAGAAGTTGTATGAGAAGAAGAATCCAGACTCAGACGTTCATGGCTCGACGCTCACTCTTCAGATCTTATCATAGGAGATCCATCAGCAACTATCAGGACAAGATCTAGATTAAGTCAAGGAGAAAGCTCACTTTACTCTTGTTTCTTATCTACAGAAGAACCTCAGATAATAGAGGACGCACTCAATGATGCTGACTGGATTATTGCCATGCATGAGGAGCTGAACTAGTTCGTTAGAAATGATGTTTGGGAGCTTGTTGACAGACGTAGACATCAGCACGTGATCGGCACTAATTGGGTCTTCAAGAACAAGCGAGATGAAAACAACGTCATTGTCAGAAACAAAGCTCGACTTGTTGCCAAGGGATACTGTCAAGCAGAAAGGATAGACTTTGATGAAACGTTCGCTCCAGTCGCTAGATTGGAAGCCATTGGTCTGTTCCTAGCCTATGTAACACATAAGAGATTTAAAGTATATCAAATGGATGTAAAGTCAGCTTTTCTGAATGGCGTACTGAAGGAAGAAGTCTATGTGGAACAACCGCCTGGCTTTCAGCAGGGACATCAGGTGTACAGACTTCGGAAAGCTCTGTATGGGTTAAAACAAGCACCCAGGGCTTGGTACGATACCCTATCAGACTTTTTGCTTCAGAAAGGTTTTCAAAAGGGGACAGTAGATCGCACCCTGTTCAGCATAAAGTCAGGAGATGACATCCTACTGGTGCAAATCTACGTGGACGACATGATTTTTGGATGCAGAAACGTGACAATATGTCAACAATTCGAGAAAATGATGAAGGAGAAGTTCGAGATGTCTATGATGGGAGAGATGAACTACTTCCTTGGATTTTAAGTAAAGCAATCGTCTGCAGGAATATTCATCAATCAAGCTAAATACACTCGAGATCTCCTGAAGAAATTTGGCTGCGACTCAAGCAAGCCAGTCAAGATCCCCATGAACACGAATTTCAAAATCGATCTAGACAAAGAGGGAGCTTCTGTTAACTCAACTGATTATAGAGCTATTATTGGTTCTTTATTATATTTAACAGCAAGCAGACCTAACATAACTTATGCTGTAGGTGTATGTGCAAGATTTCAAGCGAATCCCAAGTGGAGTCATATGGACTCAGCAATGAAGATTCTGCGATATCTAAAGGGAACACCTGACACAGGGTTATGGTATCCTGCTGATTATAATCTTATACTGACAGGTTATTCTGATGCTGATTATATAGGATGCAGGATAGATCTAAAGTCAACTTATGGAACTTGTCAGTTCCTAGGCAGCAAGCTGATATCTTGGTTCCAAAAGAAACAACATTCAGTAGCAACGTCCACTACTGAAGCTGAGTACATGGCTGCTGGAAGTTGTTGTGCCCAGATCCTTTGGCTTCGACAACAACTGCGAGATTATGGTATATCTCAGGATGAAGTGCCCATCTACTGTGACTCCACCAGTGCAATTGCCATAACTCAGAACCCAGTTCTACATACAAGATGCAAGCACATGGATATTCGACACCACTTCATCAGAGACCATGTCGAGAAGAAGGACATCAGAATGGAGAAAATCCATACTGACAAGCAAAAGGCAGACATACTGACCAAACCACTAGCTGAGAACAAATTCAGATAATTATCAGTTGAGCTAGGTCTACTGGATCCTACTGAAACGTGTCAATAACAATTGGTATCAGTAGTAAGTAACAATTGGTATCAGTAGTAAGCAACAATTGGTATCAAGTGTGGGAAACAGTATGACAGGTTAGAAGAATCAGTACTTGATTCAGTCAGGTGAATCAGATAGTACACAGTAAGGGGGAATGTGGTCATCAACACATCAAATGTCCTCCTGAGTCTAACGGTAACCAGCTGATTATAAAGTCAGCTAAAGAGGTTTGCGTAGTTTTCTATAGTGAACTTTTATCAGAAGCATGCTCGCATTTAATATATCAGTCGTTTGCACTCAACCGTTAATGAGCATTTATTTCCCGCCATTAATTTTTAAGGTTTAAGTCAGTAGGAAACCGTTCTCATTTAAAAGACTTCTGCTTGCGACGCATTTAATACATGTCTTCTCACCTTACTTTAACTGCGCATTTCCTACGTGGGTCTAGGTTAGAGGCGGCCTATGTAATCATTCTGTTTATAACATCTAATCACAGCGGTCCATATAAAAATGCGAGATTAATTTCAGCCGTTGGATTAAAACCAATTGATTTGCATATCCTTTAAAATCTTTTGTTTTTCGCCCTAATCCTACTTTGCGCCATTTTCGTATTTTAAGAGCTGTCTTTACATTCAGTTTTTCATTTCCTCATTAACTGCTCTACATTTCTCTCAAGCTCTCTGTAATATGGTAACTTTCCTTATTCTCTGCTTAAATCTCTACTGACTTACTCTATTTTCAAGTGCTAACGAGTTTTTCACAGATATTCATAGCGATTGTTCTGACCCCACCGCAAATTGATGAGATCATCAAGTCACGAATCCAGTTTGAGCCGGCGATGGCTCTTCATCAGGCGGAACTTCCTTATCTTGAGCCCATCTTCACGGCTCTGGAAGTGTCCGGACTCGAGCTTCTTGTCTCGAAGCATCCGAAGGCATATCTACCTCGACAAGTTGCGAAAGTGTATTACAACTGGAGATCAGTTGAGCATACTGACGGTGAAGTATCCCAGTTTGCTTATGTGAGGGAGACGACCCCTCAGAAGTGGGAGTCCGATCACCATACTATAGATATCTGGGCCGCTCTGCAAGTGTTGTTCGACCTACCGGCCCACGAAATCTCCCCAATTGGATACAAGGAGAAGGAGCTGAACTCCTATGTCTACCGGTTCTGCGGTAGAGACGACATTACTTTCAAATCCACGCTGCCAAAGAACCAGCTCCTACAAGAATACCGCAGACTCGCTTACATCGTCACTCATATACTGACGAGCTCCGCCGGTTCATTCGATCAGTTGTCAAAGCCGCGTCTTCAGCTGATGATGGTTTTGGAAGATGGAGTCCAAGTCAACTGGATCGAGTTTTATGTTGCTGAGCTGAAGGCTTAGGCGCAAAAGTTTGTTGCCACACCTACTGAAGAGAGAAGACTCATCAGTGTGGGCAAACCACTATACGGGACGAAGATGTCCGTATTGATAGAGGACTCAGTATCAAATCACGCAGCTTTTGCTGATTCTAGATATTTTGACAGCAAGCTCATAAAGTTCAAGACTAGAGCCGCTCCTGAGAAATCAGTCGGACGGGGGCCAGCCGCACAGAAGAGGATAACGACTGACCTGCCCCCTCGTGCCGACCCTCCCAAGAAAAGGAGACTTACCAAGGCCGGAGCATCTGAGGCTCCAACAAAGCCAGTCTCTCCCCCACCTACTCAGGAGGAGAACATTCTAGACGCGGACACAGGCATTGAGGGTGCCACACTCAAAGATAAAGTCCAGCGTATTAGCTCCGAGGAGACACAGTCGGATGAGGCCAAACTGACTGTGGAAACATCTCCTGAGTGGACGACCATCCAGTGGGCTCGTCTTCGAGCCACAGGAGAAGTGTCGGCACTGATCCCAGAAATCGCTGATCATACGGATCTGGTCGACATCGCAATAAGGGCAAGGACTCAGATGCTGCTGAGATTCTTGAGTTAGGACATACTCGAAGAGTTGATAATATCTCAGTCAGCATTATCCCTACTGACGGAGGAGCTGAGCCTTCAGTCAGCGACCGGGTTTGGAGAACCCGTTGACCTTGCTTCGTTCGAGGATCTCAGAGCAGCAATGCTATATCTTCTTAGCTTAAGATCCTCAGAACAACACATCAGCAGCACGTCGCCGCCATCCCATCCCGACGATAATGATGATAACGACGATGTGGACCAAGCTCAACCCAAGGAAGCAGACCAGGGAGGATTTACTGAGGGTAAAACTCCCAGCGAGAAGGGCAAATCACCACCACCGACGACATCAGGTGATGCCCCCGTTGCTTCGAAACCTAGTCGAGAGCAACAGCTCGCAACTTCTGAGCAGAGGCTCGGAACCAGCTCTTACCAAGCTCAACCCATATGTTCCGTGTCAACCGAGCCATAAGAAAGCAAGGAGACAAGAATCGTCTCCTCGTCAAAGACGTTCATATCAAATGGGCTCAGTATACCAAGTCTCAGACTGAGGCGGTTGACAAGCTTGCCGGTGAGGTGAAGAAGGTCATCGAAGCTCCTACTCCAATTGTCAATATCCAGTAGATCGTCGAAGCCGCCCTCACAGCTCAGAAAGCGGACTTAGCCGCTCAGAGTCAGCAGCTTCTCAAAGAACTTCATAAAACATTTTCTGAGCAGCTGACTCAGAGCCTTGCTACTGTCCAGACAACGATGGACGAGCGCGATAAAATGGCCACCTCCAGCGTACAACAAGCCATGATCAATCAGGCGGCGGCCCTCAAGCTCATCCAAGCTGAAATGACAGCTTCCCACGACAAGCCCCTCCTGAAGCTAAGACAGGAGACAGGAGCACAAATCAAGCAAATCCGTGCTAGCTAGGAGAGGGACTGGGAGCATTATTGCGACACTGTCAAGGACTTCGAGACCATAGCCGCTTCCATTAAATCCATGGTTCTACATCTTGAAAAGGAAGTGGTAGCCATCCGCACTCGCCTCTCCCTAGCTGATGATGCCCAAAAGGGGGAAGGTAAGGAAAAAGCTGATAAGAGTGAGGCGGAGGCTCAGGTCGAAAGGAAGGCAAGTCATATTGCCTAGGGGGAAGATTCAGCTGAGCCAGCTGGAACCAGCTCAGTACTCCCTCCTACAGATGTCCAAAGTCTGGCCATTATACCACTGACTTAGGTGCCCGAGCAGACCTCAGCTCAGCACATTGAGGAGGTCGCGAGGTTATGCGGACCAAGACGACCAAGATGATGAACCACTGCCGCCGCAGAGGCCGGGGAAGGAGAAAGCTACTGAAGATTCTCCACCACCTTCCCCGACTCCTAAATTCCAATCTAAAGCGGAGGAGGAGGAGTTCGACAAAAGAGTTGCTCAACAACTGCAAGATCAGCTCGATCTAGAGCATCGTCTTGAGGAGGAGATCCAAAAGGCTAAGAAGCCCAGGAAGCCTGTTGGCAGAATTGCTAAGGGAGCAGCCAAAAAGCTTCTAGATGCTCAGAAGAAGAAAACTCAGCAGTCCGCTGATGTTGAGGAAACAGACATTCCCCTCGCTCAGAGAATAACAGATGTTCCAAAACTAACACCTGAGCAGGAGGCGGAGGAAAGAGCCACCTGGGAGGCAATGCTGCAAGGACTGAATCTCCGAAGAGGAGACACTAGAGCAGCTGCCCTCATAGAGAAGAAGAGACTGGAAGATCTGGCCAAGATCATCAAAGCTACTAACAAGATGGCCAGTGAACCAGTAATTAATTGGAAGAAGCAGATACCTAGGTCATCCAAACACTACAGGCGAGGTGCTCCGAGAGTTACATATCAGAAGAAAACTCCTCACCGCCATGTAGACAAGTGGATACCATGGAATCTGAACGAGGAGTGGGAGGAACTCAAGATAGAGTTCATCAAAGGGTACTATGTGTACCAGTGCTATCCTACTGAGATTCCGAAAAATCAGTTGTTCGATGAATTCCTTCATCAATCTAACGCCAGACTCAGAGCACAGGTTCACTTGATTCTTGCCAAGGAGAAGCTGCCCTTAGTTGCTCCTACGTTCAGAAGAATCCCTCCTCCCAGAACCACTCGTGGTGTTCTATGCACCAAGGAAATTGAAGACGAGGTCGACGCAGTAGCATGTCATCATGATCTTAGTTCTGAGCTGCTTGGGGACCTCGAGGATATCCAAACTCTGCGTGCCAGAATCTACAAATATTACGGTTTGGACCCTCCTGCTGACAAGTCTGCGGATTTCAAGAGCAAGACGAAGAAGTTCAGACGTTAGCAGCTGTCTTCATTTATTTTTTATAGAAGATAGGAACCTCGTAACTCATTTTCTTATATATCAGTTCCTTCTTCTGGCCAGACAATTACTCATTGTCTTACGACTTTTTGTTTGTGTTATGTTTATCACAACTGATCACTGAAGTGATCTGACACACACTCACACATATCCGTTTCTCTGATGTGCCTTTCTGATTAGCTATTGATTTCCTTAAGTTATTTGCTCAGTTTTTAACTGGTCTTTTTATATCAGTAGTTTAGATCTTAGATTCATAGATGTTTTGGCATCATCAATTCGGGGGAAATTGTTGGGTTATGAGTCAGTAGATGATACTCAGCAGATTATCGGGTTAAAATAATATTGGGGGAAATCGTAGTAAGTGCACTATGGAATTGAAGATCCCAAAACCCAGCTGATATCAGTAGTGTAGTGTCGATAGAACTAGATGATGTAATAGACTAGACTGTTTTGATTTTCTATCTTTCGTGTCTATGTCCTGTACGGGGTAAAATGTTGGATTGATCTTCAGTAGGAAGTTACTTTCCAGAACCCCACGTTATCGTTGTAAAAGCTTGTGTTCTTAAGTCATCAGTCGATCTTCACCTCAGTAGAAGACACTTTATCAGCTGACATACATCAGTAGAAGAACCCTTACAAAGCTCAGTACCTTCGAAGTCAACAGCTGATTACACTCAGTAGAATATCTTATCAGCCGACTCAGATGAAGAAGACAGAGACTGCTTCAAGTCTACTGTATCCGACAGGAAACGACCCAGTTATTCATGTCAATCGAAAGTCAGCAGAATGTCATACGAGGATAAGTGAGAGTCAACTCCGATGTCTGACACATCTCACCTACCACAAACCTCGACCAACGAGAAGCCGTCAACACATGATCTGCTCTGACCAACTAAAGCTGCTCTCATGTACAGTGATCATCAACTCTGCTACAACAATTCGAATTTATGGCCGTTTTCCTTGGAAGCTTGTGACACGTGGCATCGTCGTCTCCAACGGACATATGCCTAGGTCACAACTATAAATAGAGAAGAAAATCCGAGCTCCACGCACGGGAAATCAAGGGAAAAAAACGCTCAAGCTTTCAAAACAACTCTAGCACATCCAAGAGAAAATCCAGCGAAGAACTTGCTCAATAGAATACTCTTAGTTCTTCTCTCTAGAGTTCTTTAGATCCCTCTTCTCTAGCTAAGCTCAACGACATATCTATAGCTTAGAAATTCGAAGGAGTTCACTTTTAGTGATTGTTCTTATTGTAAGAACTCCTTCTAGTTGGAGAAATTCCCCTCCCCTTCAAACCTCGGTTTGATTTGTAAAGTCGCTAAGGACTATAACTTAGAAGGGTCTCGTCCAAGGTGCACGGAATTCCTCGGCGAGGCTTGCTCGTGATAAATCAACAAGACCTCCTGTTCAGCAGGACCGTGGACGTAGGATCTTGCGTATCCGAACCACGTTAAAAATTACTTGTGTTGTTTACTGTTTTATTGCACTGCATACAAACTGATTACAAAAACATATCTTGCATAAAATGTATTCAGAAAGTGCACTAGCCAAAACGATTTGACTTGTGAAAATCACGTTTTCAAACTGAGACGAATCTCCGGGCCCCACACTATTCTGCACTAAAGTTTTTGACTGAGTTTTAAGTGCTGACTAAAGTCAGTAGGAGAGCTCAGTAGTTGACTCACTCTCTGACCCATGATCGAAGATTATTATCTGACACTGTTCATCAGTTGCACCAAACAGCTCAGCTGTTCTTCGGTTTGAGAAAAAGAAACAGTACTCAGGTGTATTCACCCCCCCCCCCTCTACACCTGACTCTTGTCTCCGGACTAACACCCCTGAATTATTATCCTCAGTAGAGGTCTCAGTTACCACTTGGGTTTCTTCATCGACCTGAGTTACCTGGGATTGACTCTGTTCAGTAGAGTCAATTTGTTCAGCTGCTTCTGCTGCTGGCTGAGATTCAGTAGACTTTTCTTTAGTTTCTTCATCAGAATCATCATCCCAACATAGCTGGATCTTTTCAACTTTATCTTTTAAGCTCAGATCCTGTAGCTTCTTACTGATGTCCTCAGATTCAGGTTTAGAGTTCCTGCTCCTGTCTTCAGTAGCAAACTCATTAAAAATAACATGAGGGCTTTCTTCCACGCAAAGGGTCCGATAGTTAAAGACTCTGAAGGCTTTACTGACCCGGGAGTATCCTAAGAAGACTCCCTGGTCTGACTTGCTATCAAAAGTCTTCAACTGATCCTTCCCATTATTGTGGATAAAGCACGAACACCCAAAAATATAGAAATAAGATAAAGAAGGCTTCATGCCGTTCCATAATTCATATGGTGTCTTCTTATGCTGCTTTGTCAGTAGAGATCTATTCTGAGTATAACATGCAGTGTCAGTAGCTTCTGTCCAGAATTTGGTTGGAAGTCCTGAGTCTGCGAGCAGGGTTCTTGCTGCTTCTTTGAGTGTTCTATTCTTCCTTTCAGCAACCCCATTTTGTTGAGGCGTGCGCGCGGCACATGTCCCATGCTCTATGCTTTCTGCTTTGCAGAACTCCTCCACCATAGAATTCAGGAACTCAGTTCCTCTGTCTGAACGTATCTTGATGATCTTGGTGTTCTTCTCGACACTGAGCCTTTTCAGAAGCCTTGGTAACTCTATTTTGACGTCAGACTTGTTGGCAATAAATATGACCCATGTGTAGCGCGAGTAGTCATCAATGACCACTAAAGCATACTTCTTGCCTTTGATTGTCACTGGAGAGACTGGACCGAACAAATCCATATGTAGCAGCTGAAGGATTCCATCAGTGGAAGGAGATGGAACAGGAGGATTTTGATTCCTTGTTTGCTTTCCCTTCAGACATGCTTCACACTGAGTGTCTTTGCTGAATACTTTATTCGGCAGTCCTCTTGCTAGAGTGTTTCTAGATAGTTTGTTGAGCTTCTTGAAATTGAGATGGCTGAGTCTTCTGTGCCAGAGCCACCGCGTTCTGTTGTCGTTCTTTGCCAACAAACAAGCTTCAGGTTTAGCTGAGTTCCAGTCAGCTACATAGATAATCTTTTTGCGCGAACCTGATAACATTGTTTTCCCTGTAGATTTATCAATGACATTACCGAAACCAGCGTAAAAAATCTCTCTATTCGAGTTATCACAAAATTGACTAACAGAGAGAAGATTATGCTGAAGTCCTTCAACATATGATACTCTTAGAACTATTGCGGTTCCAATGCTGAGTGTTCCATAGCCTCTGGTATAGCCTTTTGCGTTATCTCCAAACTCGATTCGGGGTCCTTTCTTCAGTAGTATAATTCTTTAGTAGGTCCTTTTGGTATGTCATATGTCTTGAGCATCCGATGTCCACATACCAGGGGTCCTTGTGCACTGCAAAACATAATTATATTTAGGTACCCATTATTTTTGATTTTGGGTCCTTAGATGTTAGTTTTGGAAACCCAGATCTGTCTTACGACCCTGGTGGTCTCAGAAAATTTCTTTCCACTTTGATCAACATATTTGACTACTGGACTGGTCTATACTGACTTCTGAGGCTTTACAGGTTCACGAGTCCTGATCTTCTGAGTAGGTGGACTGCTGACCTTTGCCTTATGTTCGGCTTTCTTTTTCTTCTTCTGACTTTTAGGTCCTCTCCTGACTATAGGATCATAGTAATATGACCCATACTGAGCTAGATGTGTCAGCTGCGGAGGTCCATACTGATCAGCCCACTTTGCTTTACTTGTTCCCCCCTGACTGAACTGGGGTGATTTGGTACTGATCTTCTTGTCAGAATGTTGATAGCTGGGATAAGGTGCCTTCATCTTTTGTTTGTTCTTGGCTAGGGGGTTCTGAATCTCTGCGTTGATGGTCTCCCCTTGAACAAATCTAGCAGCTAGCTAGTTTTCTGAGCGTACGGGGGCAGATGAGGAGGCTCCATGGCTGAATCCAAGTCCCTCCTTGCAATGCTTAGGCTTGTTGCTTGCTAGCATCGCCTCAAGCTTCTTTTCAGCGCCCATGTATCACTCTGTCATCAGGTTCCTCCAGACATCATCAATCTTCTTCAGCAATTCATGCTCGGTCTGAAGTCCTGATAACTTTTGCTTCAGTAGACTCAGTTCTGTATCTTTCTGAGTTAAGTCATTGGTCAGTACTGAGATCTGATCTTCTTGATGCTGAGACTTGGCCATCAGAGAGTTTATCTCCTCCCTGAGTCTCAACACAAGTCCTTCTGACTCAGTAGCAACCTGACTCTCCTGAGAAAGTCTCTGATTCTCCGCTTTCAGGGTATCCAACTCCTGAAGAGTCTTACTGAGCTGCAGACTCATCTGAATCTGCTCGTCGAGTAGTTCATCGTATGCAATCGCGACGTCCAGATTCTCATCTGCACCTGAAATAGTGTTGTGTGTGTGCAGTGTAAAGAGGAGTTAAGTGGAGCAAGAGAGTTTATCTCATCCTCTTCTCCTGCCATGAGACACTTTTCAGCGTCTTCTTCAACTTCAAGCTCTACGGCCATGAATGCCGCTTCATCGTCTGATGAATCCATGAAGGAGTCGACTTCATCTGAATCGTCTGAGAGTTCACCGACAATATATGCTTGTCGCTTCTTGATGAACTTCTCCCTTCGAGCTTTGCGTGCTGCTCTTTCAGCAGTGCTGAGCTTAGGATAGTCATACTGATAGTGTCCTGGCTTCTTGCAGTTATAGCAGGTTGTGACTCTTTCTTCTTTGCTTTCGCTGTCTTTCGACTGAGCTGAGTCCTCCTGTTTCCTGCATTCAGAAGTATGTGAGTCAGGAGTGTGCTTAGGTGTATATTCAGTCTTACCCTTGGAGTCTCTGACGACTCTTGAGAGCTTCCTGTGCCACTCCTTCTCTTTCTGATACTTCAAGGTAAGCAGCGCGTACATCTTGGCCAAGTTTCCTTCTTGTATGTCATTGAGTGATGGTTCAGCCTTGCTAGACGCCGGAGCTGCTGTGCTGACTGATGCTTTAAAGGCATGGTCGACTTGGGTGTCAGCTTCAGCTCGCTGCTTCCTTTGAGGTAGGCCAAACTCGAACTCCTCAGCTTTAAGTTCTGAAAAGATATGGTCAGGAGTAGCAATATCTAAATCAGAATGATGCAATAAAGTCGCAAAGAGAGTCTAGTGACCATCTGGCAGTGCCCTCAAAATCTTGAGATTCATCTCTCAATTGGAGTCTTTCCCAACCCGTTGATAGAGTTCATCAGATCCGTGAATCTGACGTTGAGATCTTCAATGGAGTCACCAGGCATGAGAGACAGTCTCTCCAGCTTCTGAAGTTCTAGCGCGAGTTTGTTAGCTTTGATCTTCTGAGTCCCTCGACTCAGTAGCGCTAGAGCATCCTAGAGTTCCTCCGCGGACTTGCAGTCCTGAACTCTTCCGAGATAAGAATCGCTCAGAGTGGTCAGTATGGCGTTTCTGGCGACTCGGTCTAAGTTGTGAAGCTTCTTCTCCTCAGGGGTGAAGAGACTTCTGTCTTTAGGGATCTTCTTCCCGGTCACCATTCCTCCTCCTTGTGCTGGGTCCTGAGCTACGACGTTATCAACCATTAGACCGATAGGTCCGTCCTCTAGAACCTCTGTCATGCTGTCGTGGAGGGAAGTCAGATGTGCCTCCATCCTGACCAGCCATACTCCATAGTTCTCTACTGAGAACATGGGTACCATCCTGATTCCTGACATATCAGACATAGTGAATAGTGATATGAATGAAGAATGATATGCAGTGAAAACGTTTTCTGGATCCGTTCAAGTAGACCAGTTTCAGAATAACAAGAGTCTTAGAGAACTCCTATGCTCTAATACCAATTGTTGGTCCCGAGAGTAAACGTTCAGGTGTAGAGGGGGGGGGGGTGAATACACCTGAAAACCGATTTCTCAACTTTAAACGCGAACAGTCCTTTTCAGGTGAGTGTCGTACTGAAAAAATTCAGCAGACCAAATAAGCTGTTCTGAATCGCATGGCAGAGTGACTGACTTTACTGAGGCCTGCTAGCTGACTAGAGTCAAAATTCAGTACTGTTCAGATAAAGTTCAGTAGTGCAGAAATTCGTAGGCCCAAATTCAGTTGAGTTAAGAAAACATTTTTAATAAAACAGTTTCAGTATGTTAGTGCATACGATTAAGCTTGCTGAAACTCAGTTGAATGATTTGAAAGATATTTTCAGTATGCACAGTAATCAATGCAACAGTAAATAACGAACACAAAGAACACAGACGATTTTTAAAGTGGTTCGGATCCAACAATCCTACGTCCACTGTCCCAAAAGATCAGGAAACTATGTATTATACTGAGATAGTCTCAGTTGATTTGTACACTGGACAAACACTGGTCTTATAAGGTATCAAACTAAGTGTTTGAAAAACTCTCCAACTATGAAGGAGTCCTTTACAATAAGGATCAGTTCGGATATGAACTCCTTCGTCTAAGCTATAGATATGATCAGTTGAGCTTAGGTTAGAGGGATAGGGAACGAGAAAGAGGCTTCTAGAGCGACGAACGGCTAAGTATAAAGTTGGGTTCCTGTTCAGTCGCTTGGATACTAGAGGCTATATAATTCTGGTTTAGCTTGGTTCCCTATGAGCAGGTATGTCGTCTTTCGCCGGAGATTACTTCTTCGAACTACTTGCAGAAGACTTAAGACGTTTTTGAGTTGCTCTTTGAATGCTCTGTGTTTTCTGTTTTCTTGTGTATCGTTGGTTCACTCGTGAGCTTCAATTTGAATTGTATCCCTCTATTTATTGACTAGAGGCAAGGATAGATCCGTTGGAGACGACGATCCTTGTGTCTCTCTCTTTTGGGTAGCTAACGACTCTTTCGAAGTATGGTTGCAGTGTCCTTTCCCTCCATTTTTGGAAAGTTGTTGACTAGCAGCTTTAATCAGACTATGGGCAGTCGACTGCTTGTCATTGGTCGAGGTTCAGGAAAGTAGGTGAGACAGAACAGACTTCAAGGAGATCTAAAGCTGACTTCTCTCTTCCTCGTATTGACTCTGCTGATTCGACTTTAGAGAATCCTGATAGTCGAAGATCGTCCCGATTGTTGCTTGAGTCCGATCTCTATTCGATAGCATGCTCTGCGCGAGTCGGCTCTACGAAGATCAACTCGAGTTCGGTGAACTACTCTCGCCGAGTTCGGTTCCACGACTCCTTTCGCATATCTTGCTCTCGTTGAGTCCAAGATTACCGAGTCTTCTTCTTCAGTGCCGAGGCTGATAATCTGCTGAGCACCTGAACCAAAATGAAGAGTGTCTACTGAGTCTGAAACTCTCAGAGATAGAACAACAAATACAACAGAAAGGTTCATCAGTCAAAGTACGGTTTTGGGATCTTCAAATCTACTGAGCTCTATGCTACTGAGTTATCTACTAAATCATCTCCCAACAATTTCCCCCTATTTGATGATGCCAAAACCTAACACTATAACTATTAGAAACAGAGCTCCTGACAAATATTACAAGTGGAATCAGTGGAGTTGTTCTTCAAGTTCTAGACTACTGAGGGAATCAGGGAAGAAATATCAGATCTTATACAGAAAACTAACAGCATTTTCCCCCTTTCTAACAACGATTTCCCCTATAAGTAATCTAAAAGTTCAGAATCTAACAAGCTAAAAACTGACAGATATAAATATTTAGTGAGTGTGTGAGTCAGTAATCACTTGAGTGATTCTGAGTGTTAAGCATAAAAGAAACAGGGCCATGTAGACAATAAGGAATTGTCAGGGCCGAATAGAAGTAATGTATTATATATGAAGAAATATCAGTACAGTACATCAGACTTGCTATTCTAGAAAGAAAGACAAAAGAAATACAGAAGCTATCTATCATCTCTTGAACTGCTGAATCCGATCTTTGAAGTCTTTAGATTTTGCTTCAGGGAGCGGCAATCCATACATTCTGTAGGTAACCCTTCTCAGCTTCAGTATCTCAGCCATGTCAGTAGGTTAATCCTCATCTAGATTCTTGGCTTGAGCAGCATCCTTGATTTCCTTTTCAATTACCCCAAAGTGTACAGAACCGTCAAGCTTCAGTGGGGGAGGCATAAGTCTTAGAGCTGGAACCCTGACATCAACCTTTTCAGATATGGCCTTCTGGACTCTTGCATAAATCTCAGGATCAGTCTTTAGAAGCCATTCAACAAAGGCAATCGACTTGTGCATATCAAGCCAGTATCTCCAGAAGTAGAATCTCTTGATGTAGTCAGCCTTCAGTGTATCCTACTTCTGAGTCCCTTCCCATGGCATCCAATCATCAACCTTGGGCCATCTATGGATTTTGAGGTCTGTGGGCTTCCTGAGTCTTCTATATTTGTATGGAATGTCAGCTTTCTCAAGTATCCTCTGGCTTGCTTCCTTCTCAGCCTTAATCCTCAGAGCTTCTAGATCAGCGAGTCTGAGCCTTTCTCTTGCTGCACTGATCTGCCTGGCTTCAGCTCCTCTGTCTAGGTACCTTTCCACGTGATCCCATATTTCCTGCATCTCTTGTTCTTGTTGCTTAGAAGGAACAAAGGAAGGCACATGCTCTTGATCCTCTTCTGAATCAGCAGGTGTTGAAGATTTTTCTTTGGAGGTACCCTGCTGACCAGTTTGCTGCTGCTGCTGCTGCAGTTCTCTTCCTTTTTCCTTATCTGCTTCATCACTTAGCTTCAGATTCCTCGGGGGCAGCCTTGTCCCAGGCTTTCTTCCCCCTGGAACCTTGGTTTTGCCTTTGGCCGGCTTTTTCTTTGGCTTGTTGGTAGCCTCAGCCTCGGCTATCTCCCTAGCTAGCTTCTCATCAGCTGCTATCTGAGCCTCTTCCTCAGGAGATATAAACATTTTGGTTCCTTTATTTTTGGGTGGAATAGGTAGCTTCAGTACCTTCTTTCCTTTTCCTTGGACTGGAGGAGGTAGAGGGACTTCTTCCTCTTTTGAATCCTCCTCTGCATACTCAGCAATTTCCTTAATGATGTCGCTTGGAGTTTGAGTTGCCTGAGTAGCAGAATCCTTGGGTCCTGAGCCACTTGGGCCAGTCACAGCAGGCACTACAGCCCCTGCTGCTGAGACACCCTGGGCCTCGCCCTATTTAGTCTGAGTAGTGGGAGTAGTGGGAGCTGATTGTTGAGTCTGAGTCGCTCCTGCCACTGTCCTTACTCCTCTTGGTACTCTGAGTACCTTCTCCTTTCCTTCCCCCTTTTTAGCATCAGCAAATAATCCTGGGGTAGGAATCTGTACCTTCTTATTCAGACTTGTGTAAGCTGAGGCAAGTTTTTCTAATGCATCCTGCATCTTGACAAGCCTCTCATTGATCTCATTCCTCTCATCTGTTAATTGTTCACTGTACTTCTTGTGAGAGTTCTCCATCTCAGTCTTAATGTCCTACAACTTCTGATCCACTTTATCTTCCATGGCCTTCTGAATGGTTTGGAGTATGAGCTCGAAGGCTTGAGATATAGACGAAATGGATGCAGTATGAGTTGACTGGGCTGCCTTGTATTCTTCAAGAAGCTTAGCTTGGGAAGCTTCCATCAGCTTTTGTTTCTATTCAAAGCTGGCTCTCTGAGTGGCAAGTGCGTCGGTCAGTATAGTAAGGAAGTCGGGGGCAGGCGTATTTTGAATTGAAGTCCTGAGCCCCTTTATCTCTGCACTCTAAGCCTGAGTGGTCTGCCTCCACGTCTTGTGGACAGCATGGGCGAGGAGTCTGTTCTGAGTACCTTGACTCCTCAGTACCCTAGCCACTGACTTCGAGCATCGGCTTTTCGGGCTGGGCGCTACCTCAAACGCAGACTCCAGCCATAACTGTGCTGGATCCACCATCTTTGAGGTACCAGCCGCCGACTGGCCTGGAGGAAGGATGCTGAGCGGAGGTTCAACAGATTGAGTGGGAGCATCCTTCTCCAATTGAGTTCCCTCATCAGGCTTCTCAGGGCCTGAATCACGGGGTGGGTCCTGATCATCAGGATCAGACCCATCTGAGGGAGCCGTCGCTAAAGTGGGTTGATGGTCGTTCAGCATGGCGAGCATGGCCGCCCTCAGGTCTTCCAAGGAACAGATATCTGAAGGCTCAGAATAGCCTATCTTGTCCCTTATCATCAACTCCACTTCGTGGAGTTGTTCGCAGGAGTGGTGATGGATCAACTTGTTTAGAGTTGACCACTCCTGGAACCTGATCAGAGTGTGAAGCCTAGCCTGCATCGCCAATATGATCAGATCTGTGTGGCTGGCTATATCCGGAATCTGTTTTGAAATCTCTCGGGAGGCTCTTGACTGTAATGTTGAAGCCTCCATCCCGATAGACTCTGATTCAGAAGTAGTCTCTGAGTCTTCAACTTCTGTTGGAGACTGTTGTTTTTCAGCAGATGGGATGCTGTTGAGTGGAGGGATATCCAAGGGGATCTGATCAGTAGGAATTATGGGTTTAGTTTCTACCCCTTGGTCCATAGTTTCGCCTTGTTCAGTGGAGACGGCTTTCTCCACTGACAGAGTCTTCTCAGATGACTCAGCCTCGTCCCTTAGCTGCAAAGGCGGTTCAGCTACGACCTCACTGACTTTCTTCAGTCTCTTGGTCGGTGTCTTGGGAGTAGACTTAGGAGGCGACCTCTTCTTTGTAGGTGTTGAGGTCTTCTGAGCTCCAGTCTTGGGATCAGCAGGCTCTGACCCAATTTGCTCAAGGGCCGCTGCCCTGCTCTGGAATCTGAGTTTCTTCGGATTGAAGTATATCTTGTCAGCATATACAACTTGGTCGGCTCCGCATAAGTCTTGTATCATTACAGATAGCTTTAATCCGTATAGGAGCTTTCCCTTCACGGCTAGGCGGTTGGATGATCAGTCAAACTTGGTGGCCTGAGTCATGAACTCCTTGAGAAAGAACTCACTTCAGTTGATCTTGGCATGATCGTATATGGCCATCATCAGCTGGATCTTCAGCCTCGATACTTGATCAAATGAACCAGCCTGACTCGTCAGTAGCTGAGTGACGATGTAGGCAAGAGCTCTGAATTGTGGGAGCATGGCGTTCTTTGGGAAGGCGGCTCGGAATGTTGTAGGCTTCCCGCAGAAAGTTTCTAAGTATTCGTCCATTAGGTCGTCTTTGTATCCCACAGTACTGAATCCTTCATTCGGAAGTTTGAAGCTACGCTGAAGAGCTTCCTTTATGGACATCGTCTTGATTTCTGGAGCAACATGGGAGGGCTCTCCAATTGTATGAGTGACGAATCTGCATCTGATATCTCCTTCAACTGATTTTGAGTTCAAATATAACTCAGTTATTTGGCGCGGGAGGAAGTACGATGGCTTCCTAAACAGAAAACCCTCCAGACCTGTCGCCCTCAGTGCGTCAAAGATCTCTTCCATGAAATCGAGATCGCAGGCATCGAACTCCATCATAGGTTCACACCAGACTCGATCCTTCTCGAAGATCTCTTGCATATCTAGGGGAACACTTACGTATGATCCTACCATGATGTAATATTCTGCAAACGAAAAATATCAGTATCGAATGAAAAATATTATGAAGATTATATACGATGCTGAATAATCATTAAAGATTTACCAAAGAAGTTTCTAAAATTTAAATATAGAAATTTGCAAGTAGATGAAAGTTTTTCTCAGAAAATCTAAGGTTGTGAAAAATTTGCAGAGTGAAAATGGCGGTTTTTAAACTTTGAACGTGTTTTTATATGTTAAAGAAGATGAACAGTTAAAAATCCACGGTTCAGTTTAAAATTGCTTTATGATATGGACGACTTGGATTTAATGTTATAAAATAGGTAATGATCAATTTAGCCGCCAAAGTCAAAATACAGTTGTAACTAGCCAAAGAAGTAACTTGATTCGACATGCATTTAATGCGCCGCAGAGTTCAGCATGCTTTACATAGAATGTCGTGTATTTAATGTAAACCGTTATATTAAATGAAATTTTCTAAGGCATTGAATACGAAGTTGAATCTGAATCATATATGCACAGAATATTTCATTGGCTACTGAGTAGAGATACGCAAACCTGTCAGCTGAACATCGTAGTCAGTTGATACCTCGTGTAGATGGTTGCTGAGTCTCTACGTACTGAATTTACTCAGTACTGAGAGTGAATATTCCCCCTTACCGAATGCTCCTCTCCTGAATCCACTTACTGACTGGAGTCAGTAGGGTCCAGCAGACCTAGCTCTACTGAAAGTTCTCTGAATCTGGCTTCAGCTAGAGGCTTGGTCAGAATATCTGCCCTTTGACGGTCAGTATGGATCTTCTCAATCCTGATATCATTCTTTTCGACATGATCACGAATGAAGTGGTGTCTGATGTCCACGTGCTTGCATCTAGTATGAAGTACAGGATTCTGAGTGATTGCAATCGCACTGGAGCTGTCGCAGAAGATCGGCACTTCATTCTGAATGACATCATAGACGCGTAGCTGCTGTCTCAGCCAAAGGATTTGGGCGCAGCAACTTCCGGCAGCCATATATTCAGCTTCAGTAGTTGACTCGGTACTAAATGTTGTTTCTTTGAAAACCACGAAATCAGCTTACTGCCAAGGAACTGACAAGTTCCAGAAGTTGACTTTCGATCAATTCTACATCCTGCATAGTCAGCATCAGAATAACCAGTTAGTTCAATATTATCATCTGCTGGATACCATAAACCCATGTCAGGTGTTCCTCTGAGATAGCAGAGAATCTTCTTTGCTGAGTCCATGTGACTCTGCTTAGGATTCGCCTGAAATCGAGCGCAGGCACCTACAGCATAAGTTATGTTAGGTCAGGTAGCAGTTAGATATAATAATGAATCAATAATAGCACGAAATTCAGTATGGACTACTGATACTCCCTCTTTATCAAGATCAATTTTCATGTTCGTGTTCAATGGGATCTTGATTGGTTTGCCAGATGTGCAACCGAACTTCTTGATGAGGTCTCAAGTGTATTTGCCTTGATTGATGAATATTCCCTTCTCAGATTGTTTGACTTGAATATCGGGGAAATAATTCATCTTTCCCATCATTGACATCTCGAACGTATCCTTCATCATTTTCTCAAATTGCTGACACATGATGACGTTCTTCAATCCGAAGATTATGTCATCTACGTAGATCTGCACAAGTAGGATGTCGTCTTCCAGTTGAATGCTGAATAATGTGCGGTCTACTGTGCCTTTCTGAAAACCTTTCTGAAGAAGAAACTCAGACAGGGTATTGTACCAAGCCCTGGGTGCTTGTTTTAACCCGTACAGAGCCTTTCTGAGTCTGTAGACCTAATGTCCCTCCTGAAACCCGGGAGGCTGTTCTACATAGACTTCTTTCAGCACGCCGTTTAGGAACTTCATTTGTTCCCCCTGAATTATTATCCTCACTAGAGGTCTGAGTTACCACTTGGGTTTCTTCATTGACCTGAGTTACCTGGGATTGACTCTATTCAGTAGAGTCAATTTGTTAAGCTACTTCTGCTGTTGGCTGAGATTCAGTTGACTTATCTTCAGTTTCCTCTTCTGAATCATCATCCCAACACAGCTGGATCTTTTCAACTTTATCTTTCAGGCTCAGATCCTGTAGCTGCTTACTGATGTCCTCAGACTCTGATTTAGAGTTCCTGCTCCTGTCTTCAGTAGCAAACTCATTAAAAACAACATGAGGGCTTTCCTCCACGCAAGGGGTCCGGTAGTTAAAAACTCTGAAGGCTTTGCTGACCCGGGAGTATCCTAAGAAGACTCCCTGGTCTGACTTGCTATCAAAGTCTTTAACTGATCCTTCCCATTATTGTGGATAAAGCACGAACACCCAAAAATATGGAAATAAGATATGAAAGGCTTCCTTCCGTTCCATAGTTCATATGGTGTCTTCTTATGTTGCTTAGTCAGTAGAGATTTATTTTAAGTGTAACATGCAGTGTCAGTTGCTTCTGCCTAGAATTTGGTTGGGAGTCCTGAGTCTGCGAGCAGGGTCCTTGCTGCTTCTTTGAGTGTTCTATTCTTCCTTTCAGCAACCCCATTTTGTTGAGGCGTGCGCGCGGCAGACGTCTCATGCTCTATGTGTTCAGCTTTGCAGAACTCTTCCACCATCGAATTCAGGAACTCAGTTCCTCTGTCTGAACGTATCTTTATAATTTTGGTGTTCTTCTCGACACTGAGGTTTTTCCGAAGCGTAGGTAACTCTGTTTTGACGTCAGACTTGTTGGCAATAAATATGACCCATGTGTAGCGCGAGTAGTCATCAATGACCACTAAAGCATACTTTTTGCCTCTGATCGTCACCGGAGAGACTGGACCGAATAAAACCATATGTAGCAGCTGAAGGATTCCATCAGTGGAAGGCGATGGAACAGGTGGATTTTGATTCCTTGTTTGCTTTCCCTTCAGACATGCTTCACACTGAGTGTCTTTGCTGAATACTTCATTCGGCAGTCCTCTTGCTAGAGCGTTTCTAGCTAGCTTGTTGAGCGTCTTGAAGTTGAGATGGCTGAGTCTTCTGTGCCAAAGCCACGCCGTTCTGTTGTCGCTCTTTGCCAATAAACAAGCTTCGGGTTCGCTGAGTTTCAGTCAGCGACATAGATATTCGTTTTGCGCGAACCTGACAACACTGTTTTCCCTGTAGATTTATCAATGACATCACAGTAACCAGCGTAAAAATCACTCTATTCGAGTTATCACAAAATTGACTAACAGAGAGAAGATTATGCAGAAGTCCTTCAACATATGATACTCTTGGAACTGTTGCGGTTCCAATGCTGAGTGTTCCATAGCCTCTGGTATAGCCTTTTGCGTTGTCTCCAAACTCGATTCGGGGTCCTTCTTCAGTAGTATAATTCTTCAGTAGGTTCGTCTGGTATGTCATGTGTCTTGAGCATCCGATGTCCACATACCAAGGGTCCTTGTGCACCTGCAAAATAGATTTATATTTAGGTACCTTTTATTTTTGATTTTGGGTCCTCAGATGTTACTTTTGGAAACCCATATCTGTCTCACGACCCTGGTGGTCTCAGACAGTTTTTTCCCACTTTGATCAACATACTTGACCACTGGACTGGTCGATGCTGACTTCTGAGGCTTCACAGGTTCAGGAGTCCTGATCTTCTGAATTGGTGGACTGCTTACCTTTGCCTTCTGCATGGCTTTCTTCTTCTTCTTCTGACTTTTAGGTCCTCTCCTAACTATAGGATCATAATAATATGACCCATACTGAGCTGGATGTGTCAGCTACGGAGGTCCATACTGATCAGCCCATTTAACTCTGCTAGTTCCCTCTTGTCTGAACTGGGGTGATTTAGAACTGATCTTCTTGTCAGAATACTGATAACTGGGATGAGGTGCCTTCATCTTTTGTTTGTTCTTGGCTAGGGGGTTCAGAATCTCTGCGTTGATGGCTCCCCTTGAATAAATCTATCAGCTAGCCGGTTTTCTGACCGTACGGGGGCAGATGAGGAGGCTTCATGGCTGAATCCAAGTCCCTCCTTGCAGTGCTTAGGCTTGCTGCTGGCTAGCATGGCCTCAAGCTTCTTTTCAATGCATATGTACCGCTCTGTCATCAGATTCCTCCAGACATCGTCTCTTTTCTTCAGCAGTTCATGCTCGGTCTAAAGTCCTGACAACTCTTGCTTCAGTAGACTCAGTTCAGTATCTTTCTGAGTCAAGTCATTGGTCAGTACTGAGATCTGATCTTCTTGATGCTGAGACTTGGCCATCAGAGAGTTTATCTCCACCCTGAGTGTCAACACAAGTCCTTCTGACTCAGTAGCAACCTAACTCTCTTGAGAAAGTCTCTGATTCTCCACTTTCAGGGTATCCAACTCCTAAAGAGTCTTACTAAGCTGCAGACTCATCTGAATATGCTCGTCTAACAGTTCTTCGTAAGCGATCGAGATGTCCACATTCTCAACTGCACCTGAAATAGTATCGTGTGTGCAATGTGAAGAGGAGTTAATTGGAGCGTGAGAGGTTACCTCATCCTCTTCTCCTGCCATGAGACACTTTTCAGCATCTTCTTCAAGCTCTACGGCCATGAATGTCGCTTCATCGTCTGATGAATCCATGAAGGAATCGACTTCATCTAAGTCATCTGAGAGTTCACCAGCTATATATGCTTGACGCTTCTTGATGAACTTCTCCCTTCGAGCTTTGCGTGCTGCTCTTTCAGCAGTACTGAGCCTAGGACAATCATACTGATAATGTCCTGGCTTCTTGCAGTTGTAACAAGTGGTGACTCTTTCTTCTTTGCTCTCGCTGTCTTTCGACTGAGCTGAGTCCTCCTGTTTCCTGCAGTCAGAAGTATGTGAATCAAAAGTGCGCTTGGGTGTATATTCAGACTTACCTTTGGAGTCTCTGACGACTCTTGAGAGTATTCTGCGCCTCTCCTTCTCCTTCTGATACTTTACGGCAAGCAGCGCATACTTCTTAGCCAGGTTTCCTTCATGTATGTCACTGAGTGAAGGTTCAGCCTTGCTAGACGCTCGAGCCGTTGTGCTGACTAATGCTTTGAAAGCCTGATCGATATGGGTTTCAGCTTCAACTCACTGCTTCCTTTGAGGTAGACCGAACTCGAACTCCTCAGCTTTAAGTTCTGAAAAGATATGGTCAGGAGTAACAATATCTAAATCAGAATGTCTCAAAAAAGTAGCAAAGGGAGTCCAATGACCGTCCGATAGTGCTCTCAATATCTTGAGATTCGTTTCTCAGTTGGAGAACGACTTTCCCAGCCCGTTGATGGTGTTTATCAGATCCGTGAATCTGACGTTAAGATCTTCAATCGTGTCACCAGGCATGAGAGACAGTCTCTCCATCTTCTGAAGTTCCAGCGCCAGCTTGTTTGCTTTGATCTTCTGAGTCCCCCGACTCAGTAGCGCTAGAGCATCCCAGAGTTCCTTAGCGGACTTGCAGTCCTGAACTCTCCCGAGATAAAAATCGCTCAGGGTGGTCAGTATGGCGTTTCTGGCGACCCGATCTAAGTTGTGAAGCTTCTTCTCCTCAGGGGTGAAGAGACTTCTATCTTTAGGGATCTTCTTCCCGGTCACCATGCCTCCTCCTTGTGCTGGGTCTTGAGTTACGACACTATCAACCATCGGAACGATAGGTCCATCCTACAGTACCTCTGTCATGGTATCATGGAGGGAAGTCAGATGTGCCTCCATTCTGACTCGCTATATCCCGTAGTTCTCTACTGAGAACATGGGTACCATCCCGATTCCTGACATATCAGACATTGAAAATAGTTATATGAATGAAGAATGATATGCAGTGAAAACGTTTTCTGGATCCGTTCAAGTAGACCAATTTCAGAATAACAAGAGTCTTAGAGAACTCCTGCTCTGATACCAATTGTTGGTCCCGAGATTAAACGTTCAGGTGTAGAGGGGGGGGGGTGAATACACCTGAAACCAATTTCTTAACTTAAAACGCGATCAGTCCTTTTCAGGAGAGTGTCGTACTGAACAAGTTCAGTAGACCAAATAAGTTGTTCTGAATCGTGTAGCAGAGTGACTGACTTCACTGAGGCCTGCTAGCTGACTAAGGTCAGAATTCAGTATCGTTCAGCTGAAGTTCAGTAAGTGCGGAAATGTGTAGGCCCAAATTCACTTGAGTTAGAAAACGTTTTTAAGTAAACAGTTTCAGTATATTAGTGCAATCGATTAAGCTTTGCTGAAACTCAGTTGAATGATTTTAGAAATATTTTCAGTATGAATAGTAATCAATGCAACGGTAAAAACACAAAACACAATCAATTTTAAAGTGGTTCCGATCCAACAATCCTACGTCCACTGTCCCGAAAAGATCAGGAGGTTATTTTATTATACTGAGTTAGTCTCAGTCGGTTTGTGCACTGGACAAACACTGGTCTTGAGATTTATACTGAGCAAATCTCAGTTTACAAGGTATCAAACTAAAGTGTTTGACAAACTCTCCAACTATGAAGGAGTCCTATACAATAAGGATCAGTTCAGATATGAACTCCTTCTTCTAAGCTATGGATAAGATCTACTGAGCTTAGGTTAGAGGGATAGGGAACGAGAAAGTGGCTTCTAGAGCGACGAACGGTTAAGTATGGACTTGGGTTCGTATTCAGTCGCTTGGATACTATAGGCTTTATGATTTGGTTCAGCTTGGTTCCCTATGAGCAAGTATGTCGCCTTTCGCTGGAGATTACTCTATGAAGTTCTTGCGGAAAGCTTATGTCGTTTTGAGTTGCTCGTGAATGCTCGTGTATTCTTCGGTTTCTAGGTTTTGTTCAGTGAGCTTCAATTTGAAATCATCCCTCTATTTATAGAGCAGAGACATGGATAGATCCATTGGAGACGACGATCCATGTGTCTCTCTCTTTTGGGTTGCTAACGGTTCTTTCAAAGTATGGTGGCTGAGTCCTTTCCCTCCATTTCTGGAAAGTTGTTGACTTGCAGCTTTAATCAGAAAGTCGACAGTTGGCCGCTCGTCATTGGTCGAGGCTGAAGAAAGTAGGTGAGAGAAAACAGACTTCAAGGTGGATCTGAAGCTGACTTCTATATACCTCGTATGACTCTGCTGATTTGACTTAATATATCCTGACAGTCAGAAGACTGTTCAGCCGTTTCTGAGTCTGATCTATAATCAGTAGCATACTCCTGCTGAGTTAGCTCTACTGAAGATCAACTCAGAGTTCAGTGAACTACTCCTGCTGAGTTCAGTTCTACTAACTCCTTTCAGTATACTGCTCCTACTGAGTCCAGTATTACTGAGTCTTCTTCTTGTGGTACTGAGGCTGATAATCTGCTGAGCGCCTGAACCAAAATGAAGAGCGTCTACTGAGTCTGAAACTCTCAGAGACAGAACAACAAATACAACAGAAAGGTTCATCAGTCAAAGTAGGGTTTTGGGATCTTCAAATCTACTGAGCACTAGGCTACTGAGTTATCTACTGAATCATCTCCCAACAATAAGTGTGACTCCATCCTCAGGCTCTAGATATTGTAGGTAGCGATTAAGAACATGGGTATTCCAGACTTAGCTAATTGTTATGCTATAGTAACATATAGTGAGAAGTTGAGGTGCAGATATATCAAATATGCAGAAAAGCAATGATCTGATCAAGTTGACAAAGTAAGCAGAAACAGTAGTCGGTCTGACCACTGCTCTGATACCAATGTTGGTCTCGATACGATTTTAGGTGTATTAAGAGGGGCGGGGGGAAAATGCACCTGATGTCAAACTTAGCTTTTTTAGATCAGAGGCTGACTGATAGTGAGTCAGTCAGATAACAAATGTGGAAATATAATAGGCCCTAGATAGGATATGATTTTCTTGATGCAACAGTTAATCGGATATGGTGCAAAGAACAGTAAGATGAAGCAATGAAACAATAAATAACACAGATTTTATAGTGGTTCGGATTCACAAAATCCTACGTCCACTCTTCTACTTTCTCAGCAGGAATCCACTAGGGGTACACATAGAGTAGCGAGTTGTAGATCAACACATACAAACAAACTATCTATCTATCTATCAAACTATCTATCTATCTTTCAAACTATCTATCAACCAGTTTCGATAAACTAACAGAATAAGGTTGGGGGTTTGGGGATTTGTTTAACAATAAGAGTGTTAAATACTCTTTTCTCTAAGCTTATAATTAAGGTTTGAATACTTGGAGTATGAACTGTAGAAGGAATTTCTCGGCTAATGAACATGAATAAAAACGATGTGAGAGCAGGTTCTTTAGATTTGAGTATGCTTTAGCGTATTTGAAATTTTGTAACCTCGTTGAAAGAGGTCTTCTGCTATTTATAGGAGAGCTAGGGAAAGATTTGTTGAACAAGATCGATCTCCCATTGGCTCCGTGTTGACAACGGTCTTATGCATTGAATGCATGGACATGTGCCGTGCTCCGCTTAGTTCTGCGGATCCTGTACGAGATATTGTTATTTCTTCCTTTGACTAAGGCTGATATTGCAGCCTGAGATTGGTCAATGTTGATTCTGGCATTGTCGTCTTGCTCCGTTGACCATCAACTTTATATATCGCACCTTGTATCGTACAATCTTCACACATTAGAATCTTTAATGCGGTCTGGTGAAGATCTTAATCTAAGAGTGGTTCAGCTTGAAGGGTGTCAGCCTAAGAGCAAGACTCAATCAGTTCATGGGCTGACCAAACATAATCTGAACATCTTAGTCTGAAAGCAAAAGCATTCAGGTTGACTATACATATACGGGCTAAAATAATCTATTAAGTACATCAAAATGGATCATCAATCAAATAGGGGTTTGGGATCATTCAAAATTTATATTATTTCGCAACAACGTCTCACCGCGATCCATCAACACATCAAATGTATCAACATAGAAAAGTGACCAAGACAAGTTACTTCTTATCTACATTGCAGCCAAAACCGGCAACTTGTCCTAAAGTTGCCTCAGCTATGATAACTGTTTATATCTCACTAGTTCAACCAATCACTACAGTCTTCCGCGATGTACAACACACTGTATGATCTAACTCTTGTGAGATAATGTACTAATTTGTGCAATTATAATAAACAGATAGGAGAATAATAATAGTGGTAACAGGAAACAGTGTATATAAGCAAATACGTAGACTGCTTTCAGTATACAAACACCAACAGTAATCACCCACTACCACTCTTCACTCAACCATTTGATAAAAATCACGAACATCTCCCATGTTTGAAGACGGTTGCAACTGATCATGGAACATGATTCACAGACTCTATTAAAGATGGAGAAATGTTCAGAAGAATTTGCGCACCTCGAGATAGTTTGTATGAACTACAAGAGTCTACCCTTTGTATCGAGTGTTTATGCATCCGTACTCACATTACAATAGACACGAGAGCTTGCGAGAAACATAGTGTAGTTGTGATACGATGTTTAGAGGGTTATTTTTCATACTCGATTGTATTTTGTAATCCATGATTGCGCTTAGTAGATTAGTTTTCGTTGCCATCATGATAACGTCGCGTGGGTTATAATTCATATAATCTACACAAAAAGTAAATCATTGTATCTCACTATCAATTCTGTACATTGATTTATTTTTTTATGTTTTAACATCTTGAACAACATTCGGGGCCTCCTATAAAAGTAACATCTTATATACATATATATAGAACAATATCATTCAATTTATACGCACAATGGACTGTGACTTAGTTATTGTCTAAGTGACTTTACAATTGTAAACATGCGGGGTTTGACTAAGGTATTTCCATTTGGAAGAAATTTTTACAATAAGAACAATTCAAGATTCAACTCCGTCTATCCAAGCTTATGATATGTCGATGGTAGCTTAGGAAAATAGAGTAGGAACTAATGTAACTCTGGAGAGAAGAACAAGCAGGTGATTCTATCAATATGAGTTCTTCACTATATGTTTCGCTTGAAGACCTCTAGAGCTTTGAATGCTTCGATTGCTTGTGTTCCAAGTGTCTTGAAAGAAAAGACCTTCTCTATTTAGAGTCTCAGCTGGGAATAGGTCTATTGGAAAGAAGAGCTATTCCTATAGCCAGAAGACTAGCAAAAGGTCATCTATGAAGTTTGAGTCTCATTGTAGAGATTATCCACTTTTCAGAAATCTAATGCTTTATTACAACTTTATGTCTACAATGCTGGCAGCTTCTTATTGGTCGAGGTTGATACGGTAGTTGATGCTTGATCTAACTCCAAAGCAGATACTGAGTTGATTCACCGGATGTGTACACTTTACTGAATTGACTGTAAAATGACATTCCTTTTGACTTCAGACTAAAAAACCATTGCTTCTGACTCCACTTCACCGAGTTCAGTAAAGGTCCAATGTTGAGAGAGACCTTACTAAATATTCAGAGGAACTATCTTCAGACGCTTTGAGCATACCTTTACTGAGTCTGGGCACCAAAACAAGTAATCCAGACTAACAGATAAGCTCAACTAATCCTTTCCAATAGATTCGATTATAGATTAGGAGTATAAAGCATCTCTTTCCAATAGACTAAGAGGTTGCGGAATATGGGTGAGGGAAATAGACTCAAGAGTTGTCGGGAGTCCTAGAGTAGGCTGTATCAGAGACCACAGTCTTAATCTAGGATCTACGGTTTAGGTTCACCCAGAGGTATCTAGGCTACATTTGACGTCGCTCATAAATAGAAGTAATTAATCCATATAATAATCAAGTGAATTATGTACTAATGCAACTCATTGGTATCTACCCTTAGAATACCTTTTACTTACATTTCCATCTAACTAGTTTCTATTGCTTTAGTCTAGTTCATTTAACTACTTGTTTCGGATTAATCATCACCCTAAATCTTAATTGTCTAAATAGAGTTAAAGTATCCAAGTAGGAGTTGAGTACTTCCGCGATAGACAATGTAATCCTTTGGGAGGCGACCTTGCTCACCACCTATATGTGAACACCCCCATACATCTGTGGGTAGAGGTCTAAGTAGAACACGATCAATTGGCGGTTCATACAGGATTTTAGTTCTATCATTGCTCCAATCACAGAATGTTTAAAAGGAAGTTGTTTCTTTTGGAATAAAGTGTTGGTGCTGCATCTCAGCTGCTGAAAACAAAGGTAATTGAAGCCCTGTCCTAGTCTTACCGAACTTCAGTGATGTGTTTGAAGTTCATTGCGACGCATCCATCAAATGTGGGAATTATGGGGGGTATTGATTCAAAACCAAAAGCCCAACACTTTCTTCAGTGAGAAGTTTACTGAGGCACGAAGCAAGTATTCAACTTATGATAAGGAGTTTTATGCCATTGTTTACAGTTTTGATCACTGGCAGGACTTTCTTCTATCTAAGGAATTCGTGTTGTATTCCGATCATGAGGCTTTGAAGTGTATCCAAGGGCAACATAAACTTAATGTCCGACATGCTAAGTGAGTGGAGATTATTCAAATTTTTACCTTTGTCATCAAGCATAAGGCTGGTCTCTAGAATCGTGTGACAGATGCCCTGAGTCGTATGAGTCATTGGCAATCCTTGTTAGCAGCTATGTGACTGCAGGTTCTGGGGTTTGATACATTTAGAGATATACCTGGATGATCTTTATTTCCATTTCATTTGGGAAAAGTGTGGGAATAGTAGATTTCAACAATTCTTGAAACACGGCGGTTATTTATTCTGCATTCCATTGAGCTCGCTGTGTCAAGCTACTATTACCGAGGGGCATGGCTGCTCATTTTGTTATGGACAAAACTCTCAGCTCTTGCCTAGTCAGTTTTATTGGCCGAAGATGGCTAACAACGTGAGCAAGTTTGTGGCGCACCGTTGTGTTTGCCACTTAGCAAAGACTCGGAGTAGTAATGTCAGATTGTATACTCCCTTACCTGTACCAACAACCCCTTGGGAAAATGTATGTTAGTTTTATTTTGGTTTACCTAGGAGTCAAAGACAAAAGGACTTTATTATGGTTGTTGTGGATCGACTTTCCAAGATGGCTCACTCCGCGCCTTACGCTAAGACTTTTTATGCGACTAAAGTTGTTCACCTATATTTCTGTGATATTGTGCGCGTTCATGGCATCCTGACCGTGATGTCAAGTTTGTTGATCATTTTTGGCGGACTTTGTGGCGCAAGTTAGGGTCTTGAGTCTAATTTAATAGTTCATTTCATCAGTAGACCGATGGACACATCGAAGTTGTTAATTGGAGTTTGGGGAATTGGCTGCATAATTTAGTCGATTAAAGCCCCCCACAAATGGGATTTGCCTCTCGCACAAGTTAAGTTTGCCTATAATCAGTCCCTCTACCGATCCAAAGGGAAGAGCCCGTTTCAAGTAGTGTATGGGCGAAATCCTCTTAGTCCTCTAGACTTAGAGCAACTCCAACCAAAACACTAAAACCAATACTCATTTTTCAGTTTCTGTCACATCAAACAGTAATTTATCTCCAACCATCAAACTCAAACTCAAACTCAAAAGAATATTCTTTTTATATCCTTTTATAAAATACCTTTCAATTCCACCTACATATTTTTCTTAATTACACATTGGTACACTCCACTTTCCTACTACTAAAATATTGGATATAAATTTAATATATCTAAAATAACTTAATTATTAATAAATAAAAATGTAGACATTAAACTATGTATTAAATAATTATTAATTACACAACTTTATAAAAAATAATATTAAATCATATAATTAATATGAAATAATATACTAAGCATTATCTTATCTTAATATGAAATAATATATTAAGAGTAATTTGAATGAGAATGACGATAAATTAAAAGCTTAATTTCATTTATCATATTTTAATATGCATATTAAAAGATAAAATAATATACTGCCATTCCAATTTTATGATATATATATATATACATCTTGAGAGCTTGAGATTGAAATTAAGTTAAAATTCTCATTTCTCTCTCCACTACTTCTCGCTCAATCGCCCTCTCTCTCTCACCCCAAATTCTCCACAAAATTATCCACGCGATCCTCCTCTCTCTCGCCCAAAATTCTCGCCCAAAATCCGCCCAAAATCATCTGCGCCAAGCAAAAGGTCAAGTCCAGCGTGAAATCTCTCAACTACGGCAAGCAGCGGTTCTTCTCTAGTTCGGCGGGCCTTGATGGGGCTGATCTCCGGCCACTCTCCGCCGTCTTGTACATGAACTGTTGGGTTCAGAGCTTAAAGGTAGTCAATCTTCATCTCAAATCTCAGAATCTACAAATTCTACAAATCTTTCTTCCCTGCTCTCCTCTCTTGATATCGTTCTTAGTCAATTTTGCAATCAAACAGCAAGGAGTAGTTATTCTGTTACAATTGGTTTGGATTTATATTAATTGAGGGGTAGAATTGCAAAACTTGTAATTGCACATAGATCCTTTGCAGTTTGTACAGTAAAAACTCATTTCTACCTATTTACTGTACAAAGACAGCAAAATTATGCGTTTTGCAGTTCTTATTGCAGTTTCGTTGGATCAATTATCCAACTGCATTTTGAGTTTTGCAGTTGGGTTGGACTTGCTCTTAGCTTCCCTTCCAATCACAAGCCACTTCAACACTAAGGTTTTCAACTTTGCTGAGGCGATCCATAACCTCCATGAGCAGGTGTGAGCTTGCCTTCTCTAGCATAATGGATCTTACAAGCAGAGTGCTGATGTTCGTCGTAAGAGGGTCGTATTTGACGTCAGAAACTTGATGTGGTCCATTTGGATTCACATGAGGATGGAGCGTTTTCCGTTGGGGCGTTTTTGCAAACTTAAGCCTTGTGCAAATGATATGTTTCGAGTTCTTCAACGGATTAATGACAATGCTTATAAGACCGAATTGTTTGTCCACTACAATGTTTCTTCTACTTTTAATGTGGCTGATTTGTCTCCGCATCATGAGAGCATAGTGACGAGGCTGACTTGAGATCGAGTTTTTCTCAAGGAGAGGATAAGGCAGGTGTTGCAAGTTGATTGGCATATACGAACAAATTGGGAATCTTATTTAATATAAGAGTATTTCCTATCTTGTTTTTGACTTTTTTCTTTTATTATTTTACTACTCCCTCCGTCTCAAAATTTTTGTCCAATTTACTTTTTGCACGGTTTTTAAGGAGAGTTGTTAGTTGTGTGTAGATTGGTATAAAGTTGTGGGTCCCACAAAAAAGTTGTGTAATAATTTACTAAAAAAAGAAAGTGGACAAGAATTTTGGGATAACCCAAAATGGAATAGCGGACAAGAATTTTGGGACGGAGGGAGTAATAGTTTAAGAGGTCGTTTGGTAAGAATTCGGGAATGGCAATGATAGTGGGTATGATAGTAGGATGATTGGGTATGGGTATGAGTAATTCCTTTAATGGTGTTTGACATTTGCTAGTGAATGGGTATGATAACCAAATATGATGTTTGGTTGTACTTAGGCTTAAATGAGAATGAATAATTTTATATAAAAAAATTATGATAATTTTGTGAATATTCTAACATGATAAATAATAATAACATCAGTCATGTTTTTTTATTTTGTAAAATTTAATATAGGAATATTTTAATAAAAAGTACATTATATTTTATTTGATTATTTACAAAAAAAATAATCTAATATTTTAAAAAATAATTGTAAATGATGTATTTACTTTTTATTAAATTAAAAACATTTTGATAAATTATGTTTAAATATTTTTAAATAATAATGTTTATTATTTGATAAACGTAAGTGTATATATTTTTATAAAGTTATTTATTTCAAACATAAGTGTATATATTTTTATAAAAATATTTTTATATTAATGCTAAAATATTTCTAACTAATGATACTTGTTATTTATAAAATTGAAAATATATATTTATATCATTATTATTTTTAAATAATATTATAAAAATAAATTTCAATTTTAAAAAATAATACATAAAATATAATTTTGATACCCATATGGGTATCAAAACTCATACCCACCTATCACTTGGGTTTCAAAAAAATCATTCCCATATGAGTTTGATACCCATAGTAGGGTATCGATACCCACGTACCAAACACGATATATGGGTATCAAACTCAAGTGATACCCATTGTAGGGTAGGATACCCATGAACCAAACACCCCCTAAGTCTTTTTTTTTTTTTTTTGCTTATTTTATTTCCTATTAGGATTTTGGTGTTTTGGGACTTGTATCTTTGTGGTGGCCTCGTGAGTAGGAAATGTTGGCCTTTTTGGGACTTTACTTTTATTATCAATGTTGGTATTCTTTTCCATTCGGCTAAAATCTCACAGGCACATCGTCATTAAAATTTGAAAACGACTTTAAATTTACTATTACAAGCTATATTAACCATTATTCAACAGTTCGTGTAAACTCAATATGCATACATCAGAAGCTAATGTCCACCAACAGAAGCTAAAACTAATAAGGATAGCTCTTCCAAATCGTGATTAATTATTTAGATTAGTAGTGATTTACAATCATCTTCCCTGATTAGTAGTGATTTACAATCATCTTCCTGATTTGTAGTGATTTGGTATTATGTACATTAATGTTGTATTGGTTTAGGAGATAGCTTCTGATCTAGAAAGCTCTATTTAAAAGAGCTCTGTTGTAATTCTCATCAAGTTAAATCATTATATACAACTATCTTATATAGTATCAGAGCCTCACTCTCACCAATCGGATCTTTATCTCTCGTCATGTGCATTTTTTGGAGACAACATTTCCTTCTCCTGCTATTTTCCAGCCTACCTCTACATCCGTTTTTGAACTAGAATAGCACTCTCCTACTTCTTATCCATTGTCGTCTATTAGATTTACTCCCCGAGCACCACCCTCTCCACCCTCTCCATCTGATCCAACTCCTGATCAGCAACCCACACGCTCTACTGAGTCTACACCGTCCCCTCATGCAGCTCCATATTTTGCTCCAAACCATGACTCTAACAGCTCCACTATCTCATCAGACACTATTTCAACACCTATCCACCAAGAACTACATACAGTACATAATATGCACACACGCAGCCAAAATAATATCTTCAAACCAAAAAAAAATATATGCTGCCACAAAGCATCCTCTTCCACAAGACACAGGGCCTACATGTCTTTCTCAAGCACTCTCTCGTTCCCAATGGCATGATGCAATGGCTGATGAATTCAATGCTTTTCAACGTCTGGGATCTTGTCTCACCTCCACCTAATTCAAACCTCATCGGTTGTAAGTGGATCTTTCGTATCAAGCGCAAACCTGATGGAACTATTGACAGATTTAAGGCTCGCCTTGTTTCTAAGGGCTTCCATCAACACCCTAGTATTGACTATCACGAAACATTCAGTTTGTCACCATTCGCACGGTTCTTTCTTAAGCTCTTAACCTCAATTGGCCCCTTCGTCAATTGGATATAAGCAATGCATTTCTTCACGGGAATCTTGACGAGCCTGTCTACATGTCGCAGCCTCCGGGATTTGTTGATCAATCGGCCCCTTCTCATGTCTGCTTGTTACGGAAGTCCCTTTATGGCCTTCGACAAGCACCTCGTACTTGGTATCATGCATTAAGCTCAGCTCTTCTATCTTTTGGCTTTACACAAGCTCGATCTAACACATCATTGTTCACACTCCAAAGAGACAATCTCTGTCTCATTGTGCTCGTTTATGTAGATGATCTCATCCTCACGGGTTTTAGTTCATCACAGATTTCAACTCTTACTCAGTTTCTCAAGAGCAAGTTTGCACTTAAAGACCTTGACCCTTTATCCTATTTTCTTGGTATTGAGGTATGGAATCTTTCTTTTTTCTCAACATAAATATAGTGTTGATCTCCTATGCCGTTTTAAGATTGATGGTGCCAAGCCTGTCTCTACACCTCTTGGCTCCACACAAGTTGCTTTCTGTGATCATGTTAGTCCCACTACTTATCGGAGTGCAATAGGCGGTCTTCAATATCTCACGCTCACAAGGCCTGACATTGCATTTGGGGTTAATCGCTTGGCTCAGTCAATGTAGAATCCAACTGATTCTGATTGGGGATCAGTCAAACGACTACTTCGTTACTTGAAAAGTACTCTTCATCATAGACTTTTCCTTCGCCGTTCTAATTCTCGTACTCTCACTGCGTCCTCCAACTTTGATTTTGGTGGCGATCTACGTGATGGACGATCAACTTCTGCATATATTGTGTTTCTTGTGTCTAATCCAATTTTTTGGAGGTCCCGCAAACAATCCGGTGTCGCTCGCTCCTCTACTGAAGCGGAATATCGTGCACTTGCTGCGGCTGCTTCTGACGTTTATTAGGTACAACATTTATTTGGGGAACTTGGTATATCCTAGTCAGCCACTCCCAGTCTTCTTTGTGATAATGTTTAATGAAACTCGCCTCGCTTTACATCCTATAACATATTACTCTTGACATTCACTTTATATGAGATCTTGGGTCTTGTAGCAGTTTCTTATGTGAACACACTGGATCAATTGGTTGATCTACTTACCAAGTCATTGCCTCGTTCCAAATTTGAGTTTCTTCGATCCAAATTCTCTATTGCCGATGGAACGCCGATTTTGCGGGGCGTATTAAGGACATCTCTTCCAAATCATGATTAATTATTTTGATTTT
The DNA here is from genome assembly GCA_028984105.1 of Lavandula angustifolia. Taxonomy (NCBI): domain Eukaryota; kingdom Viridiplantae; phylum Streptophyta; class Magnoliopsida; order Lamiales; family Lamiaceae; genus Lavandula; species Lavandula angustifolia. The sequence continues at coordinate 25,362,968 of CM054805.1, read as the reverse complement.
CCTTTATAATTCTTATCAAGTTAAATCATTATACACAACTATCTTATAAAAACAACTTCGATATATATCATTATTATTATCAAATTGAAAAAGAAGTGGTCGCCCACTTGCCCTGACATATCTTGTTCCATTATCCTAAACCATTCTTTTTCCACGCTGTAATTGATAGTCACTCACAAAAAAGAAAGATAAAGAACAAATCAAAGTTGGCTTAATACATGATAAAGTAGTTAAATTAATTAAAAGACAGATCACAAGACAATTAATGGCATCCCATCTTTTGGGCAGTCCATAAAGCTAAGAATCAAATGCATTTTAATCCAGAGAGAAGGTATAGATTATAAAGGAAGCAAGTAATCAAATTCCATAAAACAAGCTGTACAGATTACAAGATAACTTCAGGGCCACAAATCATATTCAAATACAATCAAAACTCCCTACACAAACTTCACTTCATGAATACACAAGAATATTAATAAACAACACAATGACACTTCAAAAGCACAAATTTATTAAAAAGCAAGGCAATTGATTTAGCATGCACCTTCCTTCTCCTTCTCCTTCTCCTTCTCCTCCTCACCCTTGGAGTGGTACCCAGGGAGCTTCTCCTTGATCTTATCCAAGAATCCCTTCTTTTCCTTCCCCTCAGCCTCCTCGGCGTAATCCGAAACTGGTGGTGGTGGAGGTGGCGCCGCCACCTCCTCGGTCTTCTTCCCTCCCGGGAGCTTCTCCTTGATCTTGTCTAGAAACCCTTTCTTCTCCTCATGCTCTGCAGTCGGTGCGTCGTCATATTTCTCAACCGGAACGGATGTATCTTCACACTTAACCTCGGCCACTTTCTCTTCTTCCTTCTCTCCTGATATCTTTTCCTTCAACCCTTTCTTCTTCTTCTTTTTCTTCTCCCCATCTTCTCCAACTTCTTCCTCGTCGCTCGACTGCAAATTAATATTGACCAATCAACACGTTAATAAATAACTCAAGCTAAATAAAATTTGAGTATATTTTTGTGAACGTACGGAGCTGTTGGAGCTGTCGGAACGGTGGAGCTTCTCGAGCAATCCTTGGTGCTTTTTCTCCTCTTCCTTGTACTCTTCTTTCTTCTCCTCCTCCTTGTACTCTCCTTTCTTCTCCTCCTCTTCACAAACTTGAACCTTCTCCTCGAACTCGGCGGCGATCACCGTTTCGTCGCACTTCTCCTCCTTCTTCTTCCCTCCGAAGCCAAAGAGGCCGCGATCACTGCTCTCGAGGGCGGCACAGTCGTCTGCCTTGGTCTCCTCGTGTTGGTTGTATTTCACTCCGTCAGCCATTTCAGCGATCAAAACTTGATTGGCTTTATACTGAAGATATGTTGGAAATAGGAAACAGAAATGAAGTTGCAAATTGTTGGAAAGCGAATAGAATGGTTAAGAAGGTGGAGATTGAGGGGTATATATAGACCTAGGACGCGGAGTGGACGCTGAGATTTAATATAGTTTAATTATCGAAAGCACTTCAAACCCACCACATGTCCCACTATATGTCTCATTCTAAAGATTGTTTCATTAATTTCTTATTGAATTATTTAAGTGGAATATGTAATGGAACATAAGATGAAAAAGAAAATTCCAGCACTTCAAAAGCCATGTCGATCCAAATCAACTGCTCCATATGCAATACCCTTGCTGACGTGTAAACTGCTGTATTACTAGTATTATTTATAGAATATCTATTCTAGTGGCTCTTATGCCACTAAATAATTTCACGTAACTTTGTTAAAATTGGATACTTCAAGAAGAGGGGAATGATAAGACGTCTAGTCCTTTATTTATTTTTATTTTTTTTTTACTTTTGAATATATGTGAGAAAGAATGATACCACCAATTCTTCAAGAAGAGGGGAATGATAATACCGTGACATACTTACATACGTTTTATTTCTTTCTCAATCGACATATATATCATGGCGGGACCAGAAAAAAAAACAACCCTTATTATTTATTACATGTACAAGTTTCAAACCCAGAAATTCACACCCCTCGCAACCAATGTGACTCCGCTATTTATATATATCTATGAAAACATCGGTTAAGTATTCAATTTTTTCTTTTTTTTTTCTTCTAGTTATTATTAGTTGTTACGGATAGGCTCTAGATAATTAATGGTGCTTAAGTTTGAGTCATTATGACCTTTTGGTCACAAGTACACGTTGTTTTTTGCATTATATGTATAATGCTTTGTTAATTAATTAAACAAATATAATTCCCTAGTACCAAAAATATAATTGTTTAAAAGTAATTAGTTAAACTAAAATACTTTTAGAATGTTCAATAATAAATACAGCTACAACTCAATTATTGCATAGATTACGATCAAATGCATAATTTTCAACAGTAATGATCAATTTGTTGAAAACTCTATACATATCACAAATAAATGACCACGTATAAGATATAAACAAAATAATGTTATGATAAGTTTACTAATTTTATTATAAATAATACTGTTATATAACAACAAAGAAACTCGTCCCCACCAATATCGATTCATTTTAATTTGTAAACCAGATATTTGCTTAAAAGAATTTGCACAACTCAAGATTAGCTGAAAAAATATTAAAAATAATTGAAAGCCATGTGTCAAAGCAGACGCAGAGCCGACATAAGAAGCTTTAAAATATAAAGAAAAAGAAAAGAAAAGCCAAGCCGACGAGAGTAGAGACCAAGTTGCGGGAAATCACACCAGTCATTTACAGACACGTGGCAAGAGGCGTGATGGCTGTACTGTGGGTCCCAGCAAGTGTCGGCTGGATGCGCATAAAAGTATTAAAATGGCTGTACAGATGGCCTTTTACGGGCGGTGAGAGAGGGACGCTGATTTCATAATTAACGGGACACGTGGCTGCGTGTGGGGTCCGTGATCTTCTGGAGATTCGATCGGGTGCCTGCGGCTGTACGGTACGTCTCGATCTCGATTTGTGGATCGTTGTCGGTTTCGTTTCAATTGAGGGACGGCCACAGTCGTAGAACTAGGTGGTCGGTTTGACGTCGTTGATGCGGGTTAGTTTGATGCTGGGGGGAGACCTGATCCTCCCTTCTAGCAGCTATTGATTTCTTTTTTCTATTAATTTTTCCTTTCATCTTTTTTTATAATTTTTCTTTATTAATATAAGCTATATTTTTCCACTTCATAATGCAGCTGCACCTGTGATGGATTACAGATGCACGTGACATGTACTGCAATTTGCCCCGCAGCACTTGGTTTTGTTGTGTAAATCAGTAATCACATGGTGCTAATAGATTTAAATAATTTTGGATAATAAAAATACAGATATAGTTATTCTTATAAAAAAAATTATTATATTATAGAAGTTTGAAACGAACTATCAACTTTATTTAAAATTTTAATTATCAGTGATTAATCGTGACTTCTATATAGGTAGTTCATAATGATGGTTTCAGTGAATTGGAGCGTTATTACGTATTCAAATTTGGATGAACTATCAAATTTATTTTAAAAGATTTAATGATGGGTGACCAATCGTGACTTCAATAAGTGAATCTTGACGGTGGTTGCATTGGACATTGGGCTCCAGTCCATTAAAATCCAGTACTTTTTCCATATTTTGACTCTGTTCGAAGTAACTTCTTGATTAAGATCAATACGGGTTACAACCTATTGTTAAGGCTTCATGATCGTACTTCGAATATGTAACCAAAACTCACAATCACAAAGTCACGGAATAGATCACAAATTCATTCATATTTTAAAAGTAAGTCTCGCTCTCTGAATCATGATCCACTCTGTCATTAAAAACTAAATAGATTTATTCTTTTTCAATAATTTGAGGATAAACATGGTAGTTTAAACAAACTTAGCTATATTTTTTTAAATAACTTACTTTTATTATTTCAAGTAGCTAAAATCACGTATTATCACTATATTTAATGTATTTAATAGTCCCTCCGTCCCTCGATTGTCTTTACTAGCTTTGCAAAAATTTAAATAATTCTCATTTTCTCCCACCAACCATTCTTCGAAAATTGTGTCAATTTTTTAATATAATTAATTAAAACTTATAAAATACATACTAAGATAAAGTTTCTTAATCTCTGTGTCGAAACCAAAAGAGATAGTAATAGCAGAACTGGTGATCGCTGTTTTCACCAAATAAATCCTGTAAAATTGCTATAACTTAAATCAGTATAGCAAACAGGTATCGAACACAGGGAACGAAGATTTTTAAACTTAAATTTCTATTAATCTATAGGGTTGGTTAGCGACCACGCAATTTTGGGTTTTTATCTATTACTAAAACAAGGAATTAAAATCTGCAGGAAATGAAAACAGAATAAACTAATGCCAGAAAATAGGTTCAGCAAGATGATTCACACACACACAATCGATCATCGACACTATTAATTAATTAATCCCCTTAAGTCAATTAGTTGTAGGAAGCCGTAATTAAACGGACACATCCCCTATTCCCCCTTAATTATCCGGTAATCATCATGGTAGGTATTGAAACGACTACTTCTCTAAATTAGATGCAACCTACGTTGGTGGAGAATCCAATTTAGGAGCCTACTCGTATGGTGGAGAATCCAATTCGACAAATCAGTTTTAAGAACTAAGGGAATCCAATTTAGGAGCCTACTCGTATGGTGGGCATCTAATAGTCTCCTACCAAATTAATCCTATTATTCTAAGAACAATTTTGCTACTTATTTAGCCTAATCCCACAAAAAACGATGGAAGTACTAAATTAGCTATAGATTAAACTAATCTAGGGTGATCAAGCCTAAATTAACTAATCCAATTGATTAATCTAGATTAATTTGGAACCTAAGTGATTAATTATAAAGCCCTAGTCTCACGAAATAATGGTAGTGTGTGTTTCACATCTCGCCGGCCCTAAAAGACTTAACAACGCATATCGGCCCGACTGGCCAGGCAGACCGATTTACTGGGCAGAACACTAAACATGCTGAGATTCGGAAATAAAACACACGAAAATTATAACAACTTGACGAGCTGATTTAAAACACGAATGCAAATGAAATTAACACAAAAAGATCAGAAGGTACCAATATGTAGAATCCAAATCATCCAAATGAAACACATAAATCGAAATCTCCCAAGCTAAACTAAGAAACGAAAGTAAAATAGGGTTTTTGTCTCCAAATCCGTACTTGAATGAAAGGAATAGATCTCTAACTCAGTTGTCTCTCTCTCGGTCTTGGAATGGTGTCAAGATGATATCATTTTCGTTCGTCTCCTCTCCTATATATAAGGCGGCTCATTTTCCTTGTAGAAGTAGGGTTTTTATATCCAATATGGAAAGATATTAATTAGATAAATCATATCCAATTCTTTCCATATCATCTCTTTCCTTATCCTACACCTTCCTTCTCTATAATTTCGTCCAAAAATCAATCTTTTAACCCCAAATTCGTGTCTGCCACCACAGCATCTTGTCATCGTCACGTCAGCACTAAAATCTGCAAGACAACACAAAAAATATGATCCAATTGGGCAGGTGGGTGCAAAAATAGACATAATTTGTATAGTACAATTTAAGACTCGTCAAATCTCCTTACACTTGAACTATACTTGCCCTCAAGTATAAGAAACACAAAATAATACGTACTATTCAAATTCAGTCAATCCCCAAGACTCAAGACTCTATAAAAAGACACCAGACGAAAATAAGACAAGAAAAGATATGGAAAAGACAAAGACTCGAAACAAAGACAAAAACAAAGACGATTACAAGACATGAACGAAAATAAGAAACAATACCAATCATATCCGTAATCTCCGCACTCAAAGAACTAGCCAAACATGCCAAACCATGCAAATATAAATCTCATCAAACAAGTAGAGTTGCAAATTTTAGACAAGGCACACAAATATCAACTTGGTCAAAAACATAAGCAAAAGTGGATCATCCTCACTGTTCACTCAACACTCTCTAATCTAGTCCGGTAAAGCCACTCAAATAAAATAGTCTACTCTATCACGATAAAAGATTGTCACAACTGCAATATCAAGGAGATCTTTCTCTTTGGTTGTAATTGGGCTTAGGACATAGACAAATTTTCGTTGGTAAGGTCCCTAAGGGTTCTAAGCACCAACAAATGTAGATCAATATCATGCATGTCATACTTGCTTAAAATGAGATAATCAAGAGTAAATAAACAATGCCCACCACTAAAGAATTATACATCAAATGCTACTTAATATAACAACAAGTACCCTTCAATTAAGCTGATTTTTCCACCTTTTTTTAGATCAGCACTGTTCACTATTCACAAAAATCTGGGTACAAATACGATCAGACCTTACATATTGCTATTCATACACAATTCCGGCCAACAATTATTTTCGTAGCATACAAACTAGGTAGGCAAAGGATATATATAAGAAGATCAATCTGACACAAGCGTGTAAAACATGCAATGACACGGGACAAGAGAAAGCTAAAAAGGTCTCGGCTAATATTTTCTGACTAAATCAAAGAATCGGGCAAGGCTCAAATTAGTTCACTAGGGGATAATGTAAGGTAGGAAAATATTATCGCGGCCAAATGGTTTAATCCCTAGTGCCGCCTATCATGTATCGCAAGTGACTCACCTTTATTGCAACTTTGTGGACAAACACTCTCAAAGAAATTAGTAGGAAGTGTCCTACTTTAAAGACTCAAATCTAATATATAGAGTTTGTAAAATTCGATCCACTACTTACTTATTATTTGTCATCCCAAATTACATACAAATGTTAACCAAGCCCTACTCTTCACAACCACTAACATGCTTGCATATTGAAACATAAAGCATAAATCAAACATTCTTAAACAAAGAACAAGAGTGCATCAAAAACTTTAAATTTTTGGCATGCTTCGACGACACAAAACAAAGGACGACACAAAGTGAAACGACGTAAAGACCTCCCTCCGTACACTTAAACCCTTGTGTGCCCTCACGTAAGAAAAGAAAAGAAAAAGGACGGAGAAACATGACAAAAACACAAAACAAAAATGAACAAACCCTCCTTACACTTGATCCCTACTAAGATCAAGTGTAGACACAACAAACAAGATAAAAACACATAAAACACGAAAAAAAGAAAACACAGAATCAAAGACTAAAAAAATAAAAACGATGGGGAAACGACATCACCTATCGCCCCGCCTGGGCAGACGGGGCAGGACAGTCTGCTCTAGCTCATCAAACCGGAGACGAATCTTCCTCCTTACACTTAAGTCCACAACGTCCTTCGTAACCTAGATCTGGAAAAACAACACAAAAACAAAGACCAAACAATAATAAAATCAAAGGAAATAAACGATAGTAAACTCGGGTTGCCTCCGGATAGCGCCTTTCTTTAAAGTCTTTGACTAGACCTCCTCTTAAAGGGTCAATCTGGTGGAGGTATGCATAGTGGAGTCTTATCCACTACCTTGAACATCTGATGCAATCTCTTCCCACGGTCTTTATACCACATGAAATCATCATAGGTCTCTCTCCAAAACTCTTTCTTACACTTGGTTGATGGCATATCCACTTGCCAAATGATGGACGTCTGCTCCCTTGATGCCCTTTGCTTGTCTCTCTCAAGTTGGGGCTTCAGCTTTGAAATGCATGGCTGATCATCAGAAGATAACAGTCTGCTGGAAACGCTCTGCTTGGGCAAGTGGGCGATTCTGCTGTCAGTTTCGGGCGAAGCATAGAGTGCCATGATGCTCTCCTTAATCTCTTTTTCCCTCATGGAGAGTGAGTTCTATCTTATCCTACAACAAAGACGTCTCAAGATATTCTTGGACAAAGCACTCAATAACATCAGTAGAAAGGGCATCTTCATTCTCATGATCATTAGGTTTCTTAAGCGCATTATCAATATGATGAACATAAATTTCATTATGATACTTAACACTTATGGAAACTTTATCAACATCAATCACTGCTCTAATAGTCTTCAAAAATGGCTACCCAACAGAACACCCGCAGTACCCTCAACATGCCTATCATTGATATCTATAACATAGAAATCAGCAGGACAGACAAAATTGTTAATACTGACAAAAATATTTTCTAGTAAGCCTATGGGTGCAATGCATGATCTATCAGCAAGTTGTATAATCAGTCGTGTATACACCAACTCAACTCCAGTTAATTGATTATACACAGACAACGGCATAACATTGATTGATGCACCTAAGTCACACATAGCCTGCTTGACCATCACATTTCCCATAAGACAAGGTAAAGTAAACATACCTGGGTCTACGCACTTGGCAGGGAGCATCTTCTGGATGATTGCCGACACCGATATATCCATCAATACTTTCCCGGACTGCTGGATCTTACCTGCTATGAAGTCTTTGACAAATTTCCCGAATTGGGGAATTTTCATAGCCTCCAAGAAAGGTATGTTGATTTCCAGCTTCCCGAACAGCTTCACATAGTCCACATAGTCCTTGTTCAGTGTTCGTTTCCTCTCCAATGCCTCAGGAAATGGTGGAGGCAAGACAGTTTCAGGGTCTGTCTGGGCAGTTCGGCTTCACGTAGTCCATATAGTCCTTGTTCAGTGTTCGTTTCCTTCCGCTTCTGCTTCTGATATGCAATGGCATCTCTTTGAGAAGCAATCATCTCGCACATCCATTCTTCAAGCATAGAGGATCCCTGGTCGGCTTGGCCAGGCGGAGGCACGACTGACATTCTCGGCTTTAAGGTCATTTGATGCGAAGCTTTGTAGGGTTGCTCTGTACCAAGGGTAGGTGTCCGGTATAAATTGTCATAGGGGTGGACGAGTTGTTGAACTTGAGTTTTTGGAAATTCCACGTGCTTGTGTGTTCGGGCACCTTGCTCTCCATCAATTTCCTTGTTGAACTCATTCTCTTTTTGACCGTACATTCTAATTTGACTTACATTAGCCATAGCATTGGAATTGGGCTGGACTTGCGACGGTAATTGCCATTGACTTGCCTTCATCTCTTGAATTGAAGAATTCAACTTGGAAATCTGCTTGGATAAATTCTCGACGGTGCTTTGATTATCCCTCTTGGTCTGATTAATCTCCTCTTGCATCTGTTGTTGATAGGCAATGGTACTCTTCTGAGAAGTAATCATTTCAGCCATCATTTTCTCCAACGGGCTGCTCTGGTCCGCCTGGCCAGACGGACCACTCTGCTGCTGAAATTGTTGCGGGAATTGCCTTTGATGTGGAGGCTTGTAGAGTTGTTGATACCCTTGCTGCTGCGGTGGCTGATATTGTTGATGATGGTATGTAGGCTGTTGGTATGATTGTTGTGGAGGATTTCTTGGCGGTTGTGGCGCTTGGTCATTTTGTCTCCACCTTAAGTTCGGATGAACCTTGTTCTGTTCGTTCCAATTTCCAGCTGCATTGACATCCTCACCATGACATTGCAAGGAAGTGTGTCCCCTTCGTCCACATGCTCCATATGTGTGGTTTGCCATTAATTGCGGAGATGAGGAAGAAGAAGGATTCTTCTCCTTGAACAATCGATCTAACTTATCTTCAAGCTGGCTAAACTTCTCCTCCATTTTGAGTCCCACTTTCATGTCGAGATCGTCTAGAAAGTCTCCACTTGAAAGGTTTACAGATCTTCTTTGCAGTCTTGGACCTTTATACTGTGATGTTGACTCGGCAAGGCCCTGAATGATACCCTTCAAGCCCACGTTCTCCATGGTTTTTGACTCGTCTGTCATCCCTTGATAGAAGCATTGCAACAAATCCACATCAGAAAAACCATGGTTTGGACAACTATCAACTAGCTTCCCAAAACGCTCCCAATAAGCTCTGGATGATTCGTCTAGTTCATGAGAGATTCCCAAAATCTCCTTCTTGAGAACATTGGTCTTCGACTGAGGGAAATACTTATCCAAGAAGGTCTGACGCATCTGAGCCCATGTAGTGATTGACCTACGTCGAAGGCTAGAGAACCATGCTCAGGCTCCGTCTTGAAGAGTAAAAGGGAATGCTTTGAGTTTGAAAGCATCCAAATGCCCTTGCATGTGCAGATCACAGACCTGATTGAATCCTTCCAAGAAAGAAAAAGGATTCTCGTTCAGCTTCCCATAAAACTTTGGACATGCCGCGACCAAATTCAGCTTAACATCAATCTGCTCAGTGGTGGCTATGTTAATTGGTCTGGGCAGGTCCTCTCTGATGTGGAGCGATTGGAGGACGAAGAGGACAAAGGGGAGAACATGACGCCAAGTAATCGATTCAAGCGATTTTACGTTCGTAGAAGGCGTGGCGAGGAAATGACGTAGGGGCTACGTGAGGCTGCGTGCATGGCGGCGATATGCATGCATGCGGGAATCAATAATATTATTATTTTATATTTGATCCTATTTTGATTTCTAGTTGGACTAGTTAATTATATTATTTTATGTTGGGCTTATTTATTCGTGTCAATAAGTTGTGGGCTTCCATCTTATAAAAGGAGATGAGAACCCTAGTTTTTAGTATGCTTAATTTGGAACTTGTGTCGGGCAAGACGGGACGTCTTGATTTGGGACAAAATCATCTTGATTTCGTAAGTTGTTTTCCTTTCCGAATTCCTATTAAATATTGTTCTTGGTTTGGTTTGAAAGAGGTGATCCATATAAATATTCCGTGGCATCAATTTATTTCGTTCATACCAATTGCTTGCATCATCAATTAAGTTGCATCAATTTGCGAGGAGTATATAAATAGTGGGCGGTGAGGAAGCTTTATTTATTAAGTGTGACGAAGTTTTTATCTAATACGTGTCGACATTCATTCATATCTGAAGCTAGAGTTTGAACAATTGTGTTCGCAAGTAACAAACTACGATCCGATCTCAGTTTGCGTCAATTATAATTTGTGATCTTATTCCTGTTTGCATCAATTTGGTCCGACCTGCCGGATTTGACGGTGTATGGTAGAAACGAGAGCCAGTCGAAATCTGTAATTAAATTTCTCGATCAACAATACTTTCTGAATAATTTCATCTTCTATAATGGATCAACTCAGTCCCGACTTCTTCCAACCTGTGTCGAACTCGAGCAGCTTCCAGTCCGTGTGCCGCCCACCAATGAGCAATTCATGGAGTTGGGGAATGCCTGAGATCCAGATAGGCCTAAAAAGGATAAAGCAGCTATTATTTCTGATACGATTCAAATAATTAAGGATTTGGCCTCTTAAGTTGAAAGATTAAACTCCGAATATGTTGCCCTCAGTAAGGAGTCACGTGAGCTGACCCAGGAGAAGAATGGTCTCAGAGAAGAAAAGACATCTCTTAAAACCGATATTGAGAACCTTAATGGGCAGTACTTACAGAGAGTTAAGACCGTGTACCCATGGGCTGGAATGGACCACTCTGTTATGATGCATCCATCATCTTATCCCTGTCCAACGCCAGTATCTGTACCAACCGAACCAATTCCCATGCATCCATCCTTGCAGCCGCTACCGATTCCTTCGCGAATTTGGGAGGATATTTCAATGGATTTCATTACCAATCTTCCGTCACCAAAGGGATATTCTTGTGTTTTGGTTGTTGTGGATAGGCTTTCAAAGTATGGACTTTTTATCCCACGCCGTACTCTGATCATGGCCCGTCGCGTGGCTACTCGATTTGAGTTGGTCTATGGATGGCCGCCGCCTAGTGGGATGAGGCATTTGTCGGAGGAATGCCGCCTGGCCGCGGTCTTGGACGTAGTATTGTCACGGGATGAATTTGAGAAGCAATTACGGGTGAATTTAGAACGGGCGCAGGATCGAATGCGGAGAATGCGGAATCAAGAAAATAAAAGTCGTCGTGAAGTGGAATTTAGGGTAGGGGATCATTCGATGGAGCCTACGTTGCCGAAATCGCTTTGAATTCGGTGACGTCTTTGATCCGGAGAAAGTATTGTGCGTGCATGATAATGTGTCTTCTCATGGTCGGGTCCGAGAGATGTTAGTTCGTTGGAAAGATCGAGGAGAAGAAGAGTCTACGTGGGTGGAATTGGAGGAGTTACGAAATCAATTTTCGGATTTCCGCCTTGAGGACAAGGTTGTTTTTTAGGGGGAGGAAGTTGATGTGGAGCAATTGGAGGACGAAGAGGACGAAGGGGAGAACATGACGCCAAGTAATCGATTCAAGCGGTTTTACGTTTGTAGAAGGCGTGGCGAGGAAATGACGTAGGGGCTGCGTGCATGGCGTCGATATGCGTGCATGCAGGAATCAATAAAATTATTATTTTGTATTTGATCCTTTTTGGATTTGTAGTTGGACTAGTTAATTATATTATTTTGTGTTGTGCTTATTTATTTGTTACAATAAGTTGTGGGCTTCCATCTTATAAAAGGAGATGAGAACTCTAATTTTTAGTATGCTTAATTGGGAACTTGTGTCGGGCAAGACGGGACGTCTTGATTTGGGATGAAATCATCTTGATTTCGTAAGTTGTTTTCCTTTCCGAATTCCTATTCAATATTGTTCTTGGTTTGGTTTGAAAGAGGTGATCCATATAAATATTCCGTGGCATCAATTTATTTCGTTCATACCAATTACTTGCATCATCAATTACGTTGCATCAATTTGTGAGGAGTATATAAATAGTGGGCGGTGAGGAAGCTTTATTTATTAAGTGTGATGAAGTTTTTATCAAATACGTGTCGGCATTCATTCATATCTGAAGCTAGAGTTTGAACAATTGTGTTCGCAAGTAACAAACTACGATCCGATCTCAGTTTGCGTCAATTATAATTTGTGATCTTATTCCTGTTTGCATCACTCTCCCAATTTCCTCGAACCTGAGTTCATCTTCAGTTTGGCTCCCCTTTCGTCGGCCATGATTTCTTCTTCAAATTCAAAACATTTGTCTTCAGAAAACGGGCCTGCTTGGCAAGTCGGACAGTTTCAGCTTCTGTTTCGCTGGTTCTGCCCTCTGTCTGGCAGGCGGACCGGTTTTTGCTTGTGACAGCACTGGTTGCTTTTGCAGCTTTGTTGCCTTCCTGTTCCTCTTCGCAGTTTTCTCTATCTCCGGATCAAAATGAAGAAGACGACGAGAAGACCTGCTCATGCAACACTTAAAAAGCACAGAAGATTAATAGAAAAACAAGTTAAAAGATAGCACCGTTCCCCGGCATCGGCGCCAATTTGGTGATCGTTGTTTTCACAAAATAAATCATGCAAAATCGCTAGAACTTAAATCAGTATAGCAAACAGGAATCGAACAAAGGGAACGAAGATTTTTAAACTTAAATTCCTATTAATCTACGGGGTTGGTTAGCGACCACACAATTTTGGGTTTTTATCTATGACTAAAACAAGGAATTAAAATCTGCAGGAAAGGAAAACGGAATAAACTAATGCAAGAAAATAGGTCTAGCAAGATGATTCACACACACACAATCGATCATCAACACTATTAATTAATTAATTAATCCCCTTAAGTTAATTAGTTATTGTTGGTCCCGAGAGTACGTTCAGGTGTAGGAGGGGGGGGGGGGTGAATACAACTGAAAACCGATTTCTCAACTTAAACACGAACAATCCTTTTCAGGATAGTGTCGTACTGAACAAGTTCAGCAGACCAGATAAGCTATTCTGAATCGTATGGCAGAGTGACTGACTCTACTGAGACCTGCTAGCTGACTTAGAGTCAGAATTCAGTATCGTTCAGATAGAGTTCAGTAGTGCGAAATAGTATAGGCCCAAATTCAGTTAAGTTAGGAAAACATTTCAGTAGATTAGTGCAGTCTGTTAAGTTTGCTGAAACTCAGTTGAATGATTTGAAAGATATTTTCAGTATGAACAGTAAATCAATGCAACATTAAAAACAGAACACAGAACACAGAGATTTTTAAAGTGGTTCGAATCCAACAATCCTACGTCCACTGTTCCGAAAGATCTAGAAGCTATGTATTATACTGAGATAGTCTCAGTTGGTTTGTACACTGGACAAACACTGGTCTTGAGATTTATACTGAGCAAGTCTCAGTTTACAAGGTTATCAAACTAAGTGTTTGAAAAACTCTCCAACAGTGAAGGAGTCCTTTACAATAAGGATCAGTTCAAAAGTGAACTCCTTCATCTAAACTATGGGCTTAGTCTATTGAGCTTAGGTTAGAGGGATAGGGAACAAGGATGTGGCTTCTAGAACGACGAACAGCTGAGTGTTAGCTTTGGGTTCGTGTAACGTCGTTTGGATACTAGAGGCTGTATTAATCGATTCAGCTCGGTTCCCTATGAGAAGAAGTGTAGTCTTTCGCTGGAGATTGTTTCTTCGAACTTCTTGCAGAAGACTTAAGCGATTATGATTTGCTCGTTTGAATGCTCTGTGAGTTCTTGTGTGTGTTCTAGGTTTCACATGGGTTCTCGTTAGCTTCAAATTTGATTCATCCCTCTATTAATAGAGAAGAGATTAGGATAGATCCGTTCGAGACGACGATCCTTTGTCTCTCTCTTTTGGGTAGCTAACGGCTCTTTTGAAGTATGGTGGCAATGTCCTTTCCCTCCATTTCTGGAAAGTTGTTGACTTTCAGCTTTAATAGGTATAGGATACGTGGCTGCCTGTCATTGGTCGAGGTTCAGAAAGTGGTTGAGACAGAACAGACTTCAAGGAGATCTGAAGCTGACTTCTCTGCTCCTCGTATTGACTCTGCTGTTTTGACTTTTAAAGATCCTGACGGTCAAGAGATGTCGGCCGTTGCTTGAGTCCGATCTCCGATTCGATAGCATGCTCTCGCCGAGTCGGCTCTACGTAGATCGGCTCGAGTTCGGTGAACTACTCCTGCCGAGTTCGGTTCTGCGACTCCTTTCGGATATCTTGCTCTGCCGAGTCCAAGTATTCCGAGTCTTCTACTTCAGTGCCGAGGCGGATAATCCATTGAGTGCCCGAACCGGAGCGAGTGTCTGCCGAGTGCGAAACCTCGGAGACAAAAAACAGATTACAACGAAAAGGTTCAGCAATCAATATAGGGTTTTGGGATCTTCAAATCTTCAGTAAACGTTCAGAGCGCAAGGCTACTGAGTTAACTTATCAGCTGAGAAGACGGAATCATTTCCCAACATTTCCAACATTGTTGAGGACAGAATCATCACCCAACATTTTCCCCCTATTTGATGATGCCAAAACCTAATAACCTGACAACTAATTAACCTAACACTAGACTTATCAGAAACAGAGCTCCTTACAAAATATTACAAGTATGATCAGTGGAATTGTTCTTCAAGTCCTAGACTACTGAGGGGATCAGGGCAGAAAGTTAGAACATTTTCCCCTTGTCTTAACAAGATATTCCCCCAAACACTAAGCAGTCTATCAGAATCTAGCTAAGCAACAACCGACAGTAAATAACAACAGTGAGTGTGTGAGTCAGTAATCACTTCAGTGATTCTGAGTGTTAAGCATAAACAAACACGGCTATTCAGACAATAAGGAATTGTCAAAGCCAAACAGAGATGTTATATATATATGAGAAATTCAATATAGATACATCTCTGCTAGACTAAAAGAAATAAAGAATGATACAAGGAGAATACAGAAGCAAGAATCATTTGAACTGCTTGATCCTGTCTTTGAAATCTTGAGATTGAGTTTCAGGAAGAGGCACTCCATACATGCGGTATGTGATCTTTCTAAGCTTCAGTATCTCAGCAAAGTCCGCTGGGTCTTCTTCATCAAGAAATTTGGCTTCAGTAGCGTCCTTCACTTCTTTCTCTATCACTCCATAGTGGATGGATCCGTCTAGTCTCTGTGGGGGTGGCAAGATTCTGGGATCAGGAACTCTGACCTCAACATTTTCTTTGACAACTTTTTGAAGTCTGGCATACATTTCCAGATCAACTCTCATTAACCATTCAGTATAAGCCACTGTCTTGTGTTTCTCAGACCAGAATCTCCAGAAGTAGTTTCTTTTTATAAATTCGACTTTCATCATCTCCCACCTCTGAGTAACTTCCCACAGAATCCATTCATCCACTCTAGGCCATCTATGAGTCTTCCTTTTCAGTCCTCAGCCTGAGAGCTTCAAGATCAGCCATTCTTATCCTCTCTCTGGCTGCTTCTAACAGTCTGGCCTCTTCACCTCTATATATGTACCTATCCAACTGAGCCCAGATTTCTTCCATTTCTCATTCCTGTGCCTTTGAGGCAGTATAGGAGGGCTTATGAGGCATCTCTTCTTCTGAGTCAGCAGGTGTGGATGATTTCTTTTTAGAAGTTCCCTGCTGCCCAGTTGACTGCTGCTGCTCCTCCTCCTTTTCTTTTTCCTTGTCAGCATCGTCGCTGAGCTTAAGTGTTCTAGGAGGCAGCCTAGCTCCTGTCTTCTTGCCTCCAGCTAGAGCCTTAGTTTTGCATTTAGCAGGCTTTTTCTTGGCTTTATTCACGGCTTCAGCTTCAGCTATCTCCCTAGCCAGCTTTTCATCGGCTGCTATCTGAGCCTCCTCCTCCGTAGTTATGAACCTCCTGGGTCCTTTCTTCTTGGAGGGAGGGTGGGAAATTTTAGTACCTTCTTGCCTTTGCCGGCAACTGGAGGAGGGAGAGGAGCTTCTTCCTCTTCTGACTCCTCGTCAGCATACTCAGCAACTTCTTTTATAATATCTGAAGGAGTTTGAGTTGCCTGAGTTGTGACTTCTTTGGCTCCTGAGCCACTTGGGCCAGTCTCAGCAGATACTGCAGCTCCTGCTGCTGAGACACCCTAGGCCTCGCCAGTATGTGAAGGTCCAGTGGGAGTAGATGACTGAGTCTGAGACTGAGTCTGAGATGCCCCTGCTACTGTCCTTGCTCTCTTCGGAGCTTTCAGTATCAGCTCCTTAGTTCCTTTTTCAATAAATCCTTCCCCCTTTTTGGCATCAGCAAATCGGGTAGGGGGCGAAGCAGATACTTTGTTGTTCAGGCTCTTATATGAGTCGGATAGATCATCCAGAGTATTGTAGAGCTTTGTCAGCTTCTCATGCAACTCGTTTCTCTCGTTAGTGAGCTGAGTGCTGTACTTCTTATGTGAGAGATGAGCTGCAGCCTAAAATTCTTTCAGCTGCTTCTCCACCTTCTCTTTAATAGCCTTCTGAATATTTTCCAATCTGAGGTCAGCGGCTTGAGAGATGGCAGTGACGGATTCAGTGTGAGCGGTTTGAGCGGCCTTGTAATCATTCAGCAATTTGACTTGGCCTTCCTGAATTATCTTGAGCTGTTCTTCGAATTCGGCTCATTTGTCTTCTCTAAGGCATTCGTCGAATGCTTGTGGGAAGTCGAGGACCTGGAGATGTTAAGATAGCGGTTCTGTGTCCCTGCAACTCTGCGCTCTGAGCCTCAGTGGTTTGCCGCCATGTTTTGTGGACGGTTCGGGCGAGTAGGCAATTCTGAGTGCCTTGGTTCCTCAGCGCCTTGGCCACTGATTTCGAACGTCGGCTTTTCGAGTTGGGCGCTACTTCGAAAGCAGATTCAAGAAGGAGCTGAGAAGGATCAGCTGCCTTCGAAGTACCAGCCACCGACTGCCCGGGTCCAAGGATGCTGAGAGGAGGTTCAGTAGCAGATGTAGGAACATCCTTGGCTGGTTGAGTTCCCTCATCAGGCTTCTCAGGGCCTGAATCACGGGGTCTTGACCATTGGGGTCAGACCCATCTGAGGGCGCAGGTGCTGAGACAGGTTTTCTATCATTCAGCATTGCGAGCATGGCCGCCCTCCAGTCTTCGAGCGTGCCGAGGTCAGACGGCTCAAAATAGCCAATCTTTCCTCTGATCAGCAGCTCTTCCTCATGAAGCTGTTCACAGGAGTGGTGGACGATGAGTCTCTTCAGGTTGTGCCACTCCTGGAACCTTATCAGCATGTGGAGCCTTGCCTGCCTTGCAAGTAAGACAAGGTCGCTGTGGCTGGCGATCTCCAGAATAAATTCAGCAATCTCTCGGGAGGCTCTGGATTTGAGAGTTGTGGCCTCCATCCCAATAGACTTTGACTCTGAGGCTGTCTCCGAGTCCTCAACTTCAATGGGAGACGCCTGTTTCTCAGCAGACGAGATGCTGCTGTGTGGTGGGACGTCCAAGGGGCTTTCTAAGGTCTGAACTTCTTCAGCCTGGACATCTTCAGCTTGGACCCCTTGGTCCACGATTTCACCATGCTCAGTGGAGACGGCCTTCTCCGCTGACTGTGTCTTCTCAGAAGACTCTGGCTCATCCCTCAGCTGTAGAGGCGGCTCAGCAATCACGGCCTCTGGCTCCGCCTCAGTCTCAGTAGGCACAACCTCGTTGACTTTCTTCAGCCTTTTGGTTGGTACCTTAGGCGTTGATTTGGGAGGGGACCTCTTCTTCGTTGGCGTGGAGGTCTGTTGAGTCCCGGCCTTTGGTACAGCGAGCCCTGAGCCGATCTGCTGAAGGGCCGCTGCCCTGTTCTGAAATCAAACATTCTTCACATTAAAGTATTGCTTGTCGGCGAAGGTGATGCTGTCAGACTTGCAGAAGTGTTCGATCATGACGGAGAGCTTTAGTCCGTATAGGAGCTTCCCTTTGACGCTCAGCCTCTTAGATGTTTTATCGAATTTGGCTGATTGCATCATGAATTCTCTGAGGAAGAACTCAGTCCAGTTTATCTTGGCCCGGTCATAAATGGCCATCATCAGTTGTAGCTTGGGTCTAGACACTTGGTCGAATGAGCCTGCTTGACTCGTCAGAAGCTGAGTCACTATGTATGCCAATGCTCTGTATTGATGGAGTATTGCGTTCTTGGGAAAAGCGGCTCTGAAGACTGTTGGCTTCCCGCAGAATTCAGTGAGGTACTCATCCATCAGGTCGTCTTCGTAAGTGACGGTTGTGTGACCTTCATTCGGTAGGTTGAAGCTTTTCTGAAGAGCTTCACGGATTGACATCTGCTTTACTTCAATATCTGTGCGTGAGGGATCGCCTACTGAGTGAACGACGAATCGGCCTCTGATGTCTCCGTCTACTGAATCGCGTTCAGATAAATTTCTGCAACTTGACGCGGGAGAAAGAAGGTTGGCTTACTCGTCAGGAATCCTTCCAATCTGGTCTCGCGGAGGGCATAGAAGATCTCCTCCATAAAGTCGAGATCACACTCGTCGAACTCCATGACTGGCTCGCACCAGACACGATCCTTTTCCAGGATTTCTTACATATCGGAAGGAGCATCTACATGTGTTCTTGTCATTTTAATAATCTGCAAACACAGAGCTAGTCAGTATTCAGAAAGATATAAGAGAAATTATTAAAAGATCATATGATACTGAAAAGATCATTGAAAAATTACCGAAAGATTTTCTGAGGAGTTTTAATGGATAGAATATATGTAACTAAGCAAGTGATAGTCTCAGAAAATCTAGGGCACTTAGGATATTTGCAGAGATGAAATGGCGGTTCCAAACATTTGAACGCATATATATATCTTAGAGAAGATAAATAGTTAAATATCAAGGGTTCAGTTTGAACGCGCTTTTTGAGATGGATGGCTAGGATTAAGTTTTATAAAATAGGTAATGATCATATTAGCCGCCTAAGTCAAAAGCCAGTTGTATATAGCTTAAGTAGTAACTTGATACGACATGCATTTAATACGTTGCAGAGTTCAGCATGCTGTTACATAGAATGTCGTGTATTAAATGTAGTCTGTTAAAATTAAATGACATTTTCTAAGGCATTGAATACGGTGCTGAATATGATTCATAAATGCAATGAATTGTTCTATAGGCTACTGAGTAGAGATACGCAAAGTTGTCAGCTGAACATTGTAGTCAGTGATACCTCGTGTAGATGGTTGCTGAGTCTCTACGTACTGATTTTACTCAGTACTGAGAGTGAACACTCCCCCTTACGGAATGCTCCTCCCCTGGATCTTCTTACTGACTGGAGTCAGTAGGGTCCAATAGACCTAGCTCTACTGAAAGTTCTTTGAATCTGGCTTCAGTTAGAGGCTTGGTCAGTATATCAGCCTTTTGATGGTCAGTATTGATCTTCTCCATCCTGATATCCTTCTTTTCGACATGGTCACGAATGAAGTGGTGTCTGATATCCACGTGCTTGCATCTCGTATGAAGTACAAGATTCTGAGTGATTGCAATGACACTGGTACTGTCGCAGAAGATCGGCACTTCATTCTGAATGACGTCATAGTCGCGTAGTTGCTGTCTCAGCCAAAGGATTTGGGTGCAGCAAATTCCGGTAGCCATGTATTCAGCTTCAATAGTTGACGTCGCTACTGAGTGCTGTTTCTTTGAGAACCATGAGATCATCTTACTGCCAAGGAACTGACACGTTCCAGAAGTTGACTTTCGGTCAATTCTACATCCTGCATAGTCAGCATCAGAATAACCAGTTAGTTCAATATTATCATCAGCTGGATACCATAAACCCATGTCAGGTGTTCCTCTGAGATAGCGAAGAATCTTCTTTGTTGAGTCCATGTGAGTCTGCTTAGGATTCGCCTGAAATCGAGCGCAGACACCTACATCATAAGTTATGTCAGGACGAGTAGCTGTTAAATATAATCAAGAACCAATTATAGCACGAAATTCAGTTTGGTCTATTGATACTCTCTCTTTATCAAGATCAATTTTAATATTCGTGTTCATCGGGATCTTGATTAGTTTGCCGGATGTGCAACCGAATCTCTTGATGAGGTCTCGAGTGTATTTACCTTGATTGATAAACATTCCCTTCTTAGATTGTTTGATTAGAAAGCCAAGGAAATAGTTCATCTCTCCCATCATCGACATCTCGAACTTGTCCTTCATCATTTTCTCAAACTGCTGACACATGATGACGTTCTTCGAGCCGAAGATGATGTCATCTACGTAGATCTGCACTAGTAATAGGTCGTCTTCCAGTTGAATGCTGAATGATGTGCGGTCTACTGTGCCCTTCTGAAAACCTTTCTGAAGAAGAAACTCAGATAGGGTATCGTACCAAGCCCTGGGTGCTATTTTTAACCCATACAGAGCCTTTCTAAGTCTATAAGCTTGATGTCCCTACTGAATATAAGCTTGATGTCCCTACTGAAAGCCGGGAGGTTGTTCTACATAGACTTCTTCTTTCAGTACGCCGTTCAGGAAAGCAGACTTCACATCCATTTGATATACTTTGAATCTTTGATGTGTTGCGTAGGCAAGGAATAGTCTGATTGCCTCCAATCTTGCAACTGGGTCGAACGTTTCATCGAAATCTATCCCTTCAGCTTGACAGTAGCCTTTTGCCACTAGTCTTGCTTTATTCCTTACTATGACATTGTTTTCATCTCGCTTGTTCTTGAAGACCCATTTGGTTCCGATCACATGCTGATGTCGGGGTCTATCAACAAGCTCCCAAACTTCGTTTCTCGTGAACTGATTCAGCTCCTCCCCTGGATCTTCTTACTGACTGGAGTCAGTAGGGTCCAATAGACCTAGCTCTACTGAAAGTTCTTTGAATCTGGCTTCAGCTAGAGGCTTGGTCAGTATATCAGCCTTTTGATGGTCAGTATGGATCTTCTCCATCCTGATATCCTTCTTTTCGACATGGTCACGAATGAAGTGGTGTCTGATGTCCACGTGCTTGCATCTCGTATGAAGTACAAGATTCTGAGTGATTGCAATGACACTGGTACTGTCCCAGAAGATCGGCACTTCATTCTGAATGACGTCATAGTCGCGTAGTTGTTGTCTCAGCCAAAGGATTTGGGCGCAGCAAATTTCGGCAGCCAAGTATTCAGCTTCAGTAGTTGATGTCGCTACTGAGTGCTGTTTCTTTGAGAACCATGAGATCATCTTACTGCCAAGGAACTAACACGTTCCAGAAGTTGACTTTCGGTCAATTCTACATCCTGCATAGTCAGCATCAGAATAACCAGTTAGTTCAATATTATCATCAGCTGGATACCATAAACCCATGTCAGGTGTTCCTCTAAGATAGCGAAGAATCTTCTTTGCTGAGTCCATGTGACTCTGCTTAGGATTCGCCTGAAATCGAGCGCAGACACCTACATCATAAGTTATGTCAGGACGAGTAGCTGTTAAATATAATAAAGAACCAATTATAGCACGAAATTCAGTTTGGTCTATTGATACTCCCTCTTTATCAAGATCAATTTTCATATTCGTGTTCATCGGGATCTTGATTAGTTTGCCGGATGTGCAACCGAATCTCTTGATGAGGTCTCGAGTGTATTTACCTTGATTGATAAACATTCCCATCTCAGATTGTTTGATTTGAAAGCCGAGGAAATAGTTCATCTCTCCCATCATCGACATCTCGAACTTGTCCTTCATCATTTTCTCAAACTGCTGACACATGATGACGTTCTTCGAGCCGAAGATGATGTCATCTACGTAGATCTGCACTAGTGATAGGTCGTCTTCTGGTCGAATGCAGAATGATGTGCGGTCTACTGTGCTCTTCTGAAAACCTTTCTGAAGAAGAAACTCAGATAGGGTATCGTACCAAGCCCTGGGTGCTTGTTTTAACCAATACAGAGCCTTTCTAAGTCTATAAACTTGATGTCCCTGCTGAAAGCCGGGAGGTTGTTCTACATAGACTTCTTCTTTCAGTACGCCGTTCAGGAAAGCAGACTTCACATCCATTTGATATACTTTGAATCTTTGATGTGTTGCGTACGTAAGGAATAGTCTGATTGCCTCCAATCTTGCAACTGGGTCGAACGTTTCATCGAAATCTATCCCTTCAGCTTGACAGTGGCCTTTTGCCACTAGTCTTGCTTTATTCCTTACTATGACATTGTTTTCATCTCGCTTGTTCTTGAAGACCCATTTGGTTCCGATCACATGCTGATGTCGGGGTCTATCAACAAGCTCCCAAACTTCGTTTCTCGTGAACTGATTCAGCTCCTCCCCTGGATCTTCTTACTGACTGGAGTCAGTGGGGTCCAATAGACCTAGCTCTACTGAAAGTTCTTTGAATCTGGCTTCAGCTAGAGGCTTGGTCAGTATATCAGCCTTTTGATGGTCAGTATGGATCTTCTCCATCCTGATATCCTTCTTTTCGACATGGTCACGAATGAAGTGGTGTCTGATGTCCACGTGCTTGCATCTCGTATGAAGTACAAGATTCTGAGTGATTGCAATGACACTGGTACTGTCGCAGAAGATCGGCACTTCATTCTGAATGACGTCATAGTCGCGTAGTTGTTGTCTCAGCCAAAGGATTTGGGCGCAGCAAATTCCGGCAGCCATGTATTCAGCTTCAGTAGTTGACGTCGCTACTGAGTGCTGTTTCTTTGAGAAACATGAGATCATCTTACTGCCAAGGAACTAACACGTTCCAGAAGTTGACTTTCGGTCAATTCTACATCCTGCATAGTCAGCATCAGAATAACCAGTTAGTTCAATATTATAATCAGCTGGATACCATAAACCCATGTCAAGTGTTCCTCTGAGATAGCGGAGAATCTTCTTTGCTGAGTCCATGTGACTCTGCTTAGGATTCGCCTGAAATCGAGCGCAGACACCTACATTAAAGTTATGTCAGGACGAGTAGCTCTTAAATATAATAAAGAACCAATTATAGCACGAAATTCAGTTTGGTCTATTGATACTCCCTCTTTATCAAGATCAATTTTCATATTCGTGTTCATCGGGATCTTGATTAGTTTGCCGGATGTGCAACCGAATCTCTTGATGAGGTTTTGAGTGTATTTACCTTGATTGATAAACATTCCCTTCTCAGATTGTTTGATTTGAAAGCCGAGGAAATAGTTCATCTCTCCCATCATCGACATCTCGAACTTGTCCTTCATCATTTTCTCAAACTGCTGAGCCGTTCATAATGTCCCTACTAAAAGCCGGGAGGTTGTTCTACATAGACTTCTTCTTTCAGTATGTCGTTCAGGAAAGCAGACTTCACATCCATTTGATATACTTTGAATCTTTGATGTGTTGCGTAGGCTAGGAATAGTTTAATTGCCTCCAATCTTGCAACTGGAGCGAACGTTTCATCGAAATCTATCCCTTCAGCTTGACAGTAGCCTTTTGCCACTAGTCTTGCTTTATTCCTTACTATGACATTGTTTTCATCTCGCTTGTTCTTGAAGACCCATTTGGTTCCGATCACATGTTGATGTCGGGGTCTATCAACAAGCTCCCAAACTTCGTTTCTCGTGAACTGATTCAGCTCCTCCTGCATGGCTATGATCCAGTCAGCATCTTTCAGTGCGTCCTCAACTGATTGAGGTTCTTCAGTAGACAAGAAGCAGGAATATAAGGCGCTTTCTCCCTGACAGAATCTGGATCTTGTCTTTACGCTTGCTGAAGGATCTCCAATAATTAAATCCGAAGTGTGAGCATCCAGCCACGATCTACGATGTTTCAACTCTTCATCTGAAATTTGTTCAACACAGATAGTAGGTGAGTTAGGCATTTCAGTTGTACTATTCTGATATTGAAGCAATTCAGTTACAAGAGTGTGATCTACTGAGTCACCAGGTTCAGGGGCATTTAGCTCAGGAACTTCATTAGTTCCCCCTGAATTATTATTCTCTATAGAGGTCTCAGTTACCACTGGGGTTTCTTCATCGACCTGAGTTACCTGGGATTGACTCTGTTCAGGAGAGTCAATCTGTTTAGCTACTTCTGCTGCTGGTTGACATTCAGTAGACTTGTCTTCAGTTTCTTCATCTGAATCATCATCCCAACATAGCTGGATCCTTTCAACTTTATCTTCTAAGCTCAGATCCTTTAACTGCTTACTGATGTCCTCAGATTTAGGTTTATAGTTTCTGCTCCTGTCTTCAGTAGCAAACTCATTAAAAACAACATGCGGGCTTTCCTCCACGCAAAGGGTCCGATAGTTAAAGACTTTGAAAGCTTTGCTGACCCGGGAGTATCCTAAGAACACTCCCTGATCTGACTTGCTATCAAAATTCTTCAGCTGATCTTTCCCATTATTGTGAATAAAGCACGAACACCTAAAAATATGGAAATAAGATAAAGAAGGCTTCCTGCCGTTCCATAGTTCATATGGTGTCTTCTTATGTTGCTTTGTCAGTAGAAATCGGTTCTGAGTATCACATGCAGTATCAGTAGCTTCTGCCCAGTATTTGGTTAGGAGTCCTGAGTCTGCGAGTAGGGTTCTTGCGGCTTCTTTGAGTGTTCAATTCTTCCTTTCAACAACCCAATTTTGTTGAGGCGTGCCCGCGGCAGCGTCTCATGCTCTATGCCTTCTGCTTTGCAGAATTCCTCTACCATGAAGTTCAGGAACTCAGTTCCTCTGTCTGAACGTATCTTGACGATCTTAGTGTTCTTCTCGACACTGAGCCTTTTCAGAAGCCTTGGTAACTCTGTTTTGACGTAAGACTTGTTGGCAATAAATATAACCCATGTGTAGCGCGAGTAGTCATCAATGACCACTAATGCATACTTCTTGCCTCTGATCGTCACTGGAGAGACTGGACCGAACAAATCCATATGTAGCAGCTAAAGGATTCCATCAGTGGAAGGAGATGGAACAGGCGGATTTTGATTCCTTGTTTGCTTTCCCTTCAGACATGCTTCACACTGAGTGTCTTTGCTGAATACTTCATTCGACAGTCCTCTTACTAGAGTGTTTCTAGCCAATTTATTGAGCGTTTTGAAGTTGAGATGGCTGAGTCTCCTGTGCCAGAGCCACCCCGTTCTGTTGTCATTCTTTGCCAACAAACAAGCTTCATGTTCAGCTGAGTTGCAGTCAGCTACATAGATATTCTTCTTGCGCAAACCTGATAACACTGTTTTCCCTGTAGATTTATTAATAACATCACAGAAACCAGCGTCAAAATTTACTCTATTCGAGTTGTCACAAAATTGACTAACAGAGAGAAGATTATGCTAATGTCCTTCAACATATGATACTCTTGGAACTGTTGCTCTTCCAATGCTGAGTGTTCCATAGCCTCTGGTGTAGCCTTTTGCGTTGTCTCCAAACTCGATTCGGGGTCCTTCTTCAGTAGTATAATTCTTCAGCAAGTCCTTTTGGTACGTCATGTGTCTTGAGCATCCGCTGTCCACATAGCAAGTCCTTCTGAGTGGGTGGACTGCTGACCTTTGCCTTCTGCACGGCTTTCTTCTTCTTTTTCTGACTTTTGGATCCTCTCCTGACTATAGGATCATAGTAATATGACCCATACTGAGATGGATGTGTCAGCTGTGGAGGTCCATACTGATCAGCCCATTTTGCTTTGCTAGTTCCCCCTTGACTGAACTTGGGTAATCTGGTGCTGATCTTCTTGTCAGAGTGCTGATAACTAGGATGAGGTGCCTTCATCTTCTGTTTGTTCTTGGCTAGGGGGTTCAGTATATCAGAATTGATGGTCTCCCCTTGAACAAACCTATCAGCTAGCCGGTTTGCTGAGCGTACGGGGGCAGATGAGGAGGCTCCCTGGCTGAATCCAAGTCCCTCGTTGCAGTGCTTGGGCTTGTTGCTTGCTAGCATAGCCTCTAGCTTCTTTTCAGCGCCCATGTAACGCTCTGTCATCAGGTTCCTCCAGACATCATCACTCTTCTTCAGCATTTCATGCTCGGTCTGAAGTCCTGACAACTCTTAGTTTAGTAGAATCAGTTCAGTATCTTTCTGAGTCAAGTCTTTGGTCAAAACTGAGATCTGAGCTTCTTGATGCTGAGACTTGGCCATCAGAGAGTTTATCTCATCCCTGAGTCTCAACACAAGTCCTTCTGACTCAGTAGCAACCTGACACTCCTAAGAAAGTCTCTGATTCTCCACTTTCAGGGTATCCAATTCCTGAAGAGTCTTACTGAGCTACAGACTCATCTGAATCTGCTCGTCGAGTAGTTCTTCATATGCGATCGCGATGTCCAGATTCTCGTCTGCACTTGAAAGAGTGTCGTGTGTGCAGTGTGAAGAGGAATTAAGTGGTTCATGAGAGTTTACCTCATCCTCTTCTCCTGCCATGAGACACTTTTCAGCATCTTCTTCAGATTCAAGCTCTATGGCCATGAAAGCTGCTTCATCGTCAGATGAATCCATGAAGGAATCGACTTCATCTGAGTCATCTGAGAGTTCACCGGCAATGTATGCTTGTCTCTTCTTGATGAACTTCTCCCTTCTTACTTTGCGTGCTGCTCTTTCAGCAGTACAGAGCTCAGGACAGTCATACTGATATTGTCCTGACTTTTTGCAATTATAGCAGGTTGTGACTCTTTCTTCTTTACTCTCACTGTCTTTCGACTGAGCTGAGTCCTCTTGTTTCTTGCATTCAGAAGTATGCGAGTCAGGAGTGCGCTTAGGCGTATATTTAGACTTACCCTTGGATTCTTTGAGGGCTTTAGTCACTTTACTGCGCCTCTCCTTTTCCTTCTGATACTTCACGGCAAGCAGTGCGTACTTCTTGGCTAGATTTCCTTCTTGTATGTCACTGAGTGAAGGTTCAGCCTTGCTAGATGCTTGAGTGCTTGTGCTGACTGATGCTTTAAAGGCATGGTCGACTTGGGTGTCAGCTTCAGCTTGCTGCTTCCTTTGAGGTAAGACAAACTCGAACTCCTCTGCTTTAAGTTCTGAAAACATGTGGTCAGGAGTAACAATATCTAAATCAGAATGACGTAATAAAGTAGCAATGGAGGACCAGTTTCCGTCTGGTAGTGCCCTCAAAATCTTGAGATTCATCTCTGGGTTGGAGAATGTGTTTCCCAGCCCGTTGATAGGGTTCATTAGATTCGTAAATCTAACGTTGAGATCTTCAATGGTGTCACCAGGCATGAGGGACAATCTCTCCAGCTTCTGAAGTTCCAGCACAAGTTTATTTGCTTTGATCTTCTGAGTCCCCCGACTTAGTAGCGCTAGAGCATCCCAGAGTTCTTTCGCGGACTTACAGTCCTGTACTCTTCAGAGATAGGAATCACTCAGGGTGGTTAGTATGGCGTTTCTGGCGACGCAGGTCTAAGTTGTGAAGCTTCTTCTCCTCAGGGGTGAAGAGACTTCTGTCCATGGGGATCTTCTTCCCGGTCACCATTCCTCCTCCATCTGCTGGATCCTGAGTTACGACGCTATCGATCATAGGAATGATAGGTCCGTCCTCCAGAACCTCTGTCATGCTCTCATGGAGAGAGGTCAGATGTGCTTCCATTCTGACCCGCCATACGCCATAGTTCTCTACTGAGAACATGGGTACCATCCTGATCCCTGACATATCAGACATGATAGATAGTGATATGAATGAAGAATGATATGCAGTGAAAACGTTTTTCGGATCCTTTCAAGTAGACCAGTTTCAGAATAACAAGTGCCTTATAGAACTCCTGCTCTGATACAAATTGTTGGTTCCGAGAGTACGTTCAGGTGTAGAACATTCCTTTTCAGGATAGTGTCATACTGAACAAGTTCAGCAGACCAGATAAGTTGTTCTGAATCGTATGTCAGAGTGACTGACTCTACTGAGACCTGCTAGCTAACTTAGAGTCAGAATTCGATATCGTTCAGATAGAGTTCAGTAGTGCGGAATAGTGTAGGCCCAAATTCAGTTAAGTTAGGAAAACATTTTTATCAAAATAGTTTCAGTAGATTAGTGCAGTCTGTTAAGTTTGCTGAAACTCAGTTGAATGATTTGAAAGATATTTTCAATATAAATAGTAAATCAATGAAAAAGTAAAAACAGAACACAGAACACAGAGATTTTTAAAGTGGTTCGAATCCAACAATCCTACGTCCACTGTTCCGAAAGATCAGGAAGCTATGTATTATACTGAGATAGTCTCAGTTGGTTTGTATGCTGGACAAACACTGGTCTTGAGATTTATACTGAGCAAGTCTCAGTTTACAAGGTTATCAAACTAAGTGTTTGAAAAACTCTGCAACAGTGAAGGAGTCATTTACAATAAGGATCAGTTCATAAGTGAACTCCTTCGTCTAAGCTATGGGTTTAGTCTATTGAGCTTCGGTTAGAGGGATAGGGAACAAGGATGTGGCTTCTAGAACGACGAACAACTGAGTGTTAGCTTTGGGTTCGTGTAACGTCGTTTGGATACTAGAGGCTGTATTAATCGATTCAGCTCGGTTCCCTATGAGCAGAAGTGTAGTCTTTCGCCGGAGATTGTTTCTTCGAACTTCTTGCAGAAGACTTAAGCGATTATGATTTGCTCGTTTGAATGCTTTGTGAGTTCTTGTGTGTGTTCTGGGTTTCGCATGGGTTCTCGTTAGCTTCAAATTTGATTCATCCCTCTATTTATAGAGAAGAGATTAGGATAGATCCGTTCGAGACGACGATCCTTCGTCTCTCTCTTTTGGGTAGCTAACGGCTCTTTTGAAGTATGGTGGCAATGTCTTTTCCCTCCATTTCTGGAAAGTTGTTGACTTGCAGCTTTAATAGGTATAGGATACGTGGCTGCCTGTCTTGGTCGAGGTTCAGAAAGTGGTTGAGACAGAACAGACTTCAAGGAGATCTGAAGCTGACTTCTCTCTTCCTCGTATTGACTCTGTTGTTTTGACTTTTAAAGATCCTGACAGTCAAGAGACTGTCTGGCCGTTGCTGAGTCTGATCTCTGATTCAGTAGCATGCTCCTGCTGAGTCGGCTCTGCTGTAGATCAGCTCTGAGTTCAGTGAACTACTCCTGCTGAGTTCAGTTCTACTGTCTCCTTTCAGTATACTGCTCCTACTGAGTCCAGTATTACTAAGTCTTCTACTTCTGGTGCTGAGGCAGATAATCCATTGAGTGCCTGAACCAGAGCAGAGTGTCTGCTGAGTTTGAAACCTCAGAGACAAAAACAGATTACAACGAAATGGTTCACGAATCAATATAGGGTTTTGGGATCTTCAAATCTTCAGTAAACGTTCAGAGCGCAAGGCTACTGAGTTAACTTATCAGCTGAGAAGACTGATTCATTTCCCAACATTTCCAACATTGCTGAGGACAGAATCATCACCCAACAGTTATAGGATGCCGTAATCAAACTGACTCATCCCCTACTCCCCCTTAATTATTCGGTAATCTCCATGGTGGGCATTGAAACGACTACTTCTCTAAATTAGATGCAACCTACGTTGGTCGACAATCAATTGATTTAACACCTAATCAGCTTTAAGAACTAAGGGAACCCAATTTCGGACCTACTCGTATGGCTGACATCTAATAGTCTCCTACCAAATTAATCCTATTGTTCTAAGAACAATTTTGCTACTTATTTAGCCTAATCCCACGAGAAACGATGGAAGTATTAAATTAGCTATGGATTAAACTAATCTAGGGTGATCAAGCCTAAATTAACTAATCCAATTGATTAATCTAGATTAATTCGGAACCTAAGTGATTAATTATAAAGCCCTAGTCTCACAAAATAATGGTAGTGTGTGTTTCACATCTCGCCGGCCCTAAATGACTTAGCCACGCATATCAGCCCGACTGGCCAGGCGGACCGGTTTACTGGGCAGAACACTAAACATGCTGAAATTCGAAAATAAAACACACGAAAATTATAACAACTTGACGAACTGATTTAAAACACGAATGCAAACAAAATTAAGACTAAAAGATCAGAAGGTACCAATATGTAGAATCCAAATCATCCAAATGAAACGCATAAATCGAAATCTCCCAAGCTAAACTAAGAAACGAAAGTAAAATAGTGTTTTTGTCTCCAAATCCGTACTTGAACGAAAGAAATAGATCTCTAACTCGGTTGTCTCTCTCTCGGACTTGGAATGGTGTCAAGATGATATCATTTTCGTTCGTCTCCTCTCCTATATATAAGGCGGCTCCTTTTCCTTGTAGAAATAGGGTTTTTATATCCAATATGGAAAGATATTAATTAGATAAATCATATCCAATTCTTTCCATATCATCTCTTTCCTTATCCTCCATCTTTCTTCTCTATAATTTCGTCCAAAAAATCAATCTTTTAACCCCAAATTCGTGCCTGCCACCTCAGCATCTTGTCATCGCCACGTCAACACTAAAATTTGCAAAACAACACAGAAAATACGGTCCAACTGGCCAGGTGGGCGCAAAAACAAACAGAATTTGTATAGTACGAATTAAGACTCATCAAGAACGAAGGGAGTATATTTTAAAATTACACTTTCTAAGGATGTAGTTATGCTTTCTCTATAGTGCCAACGAAAACTAATAATTACATGTTGTTGGTGTGATGAATATTCATTCTCAATTGCTAAAAATATTCTTAAATTACACGACTAAGGTTATCTCAAATGGTTATCCTCATTTTCATTTTCTTTTTTAGTAACTGTCAAATCAAACAGTAAACTCACTCTAATCCATAACAAAAAAATCTCTTTGTATTCAATTTATACCACTTTTTATACATATTCTTCAAAAAGCCAAAAAATGATTTCAGAATGTGACAATGTTCCCTCACTTTTGGGGTAGAAGGACATAGAAATTGCCAATCTCCTCCTTTAGTAGTAACAAACTACAAAATGCAATGGATTGGAGGTGCTCTAAATTATTGGTAAATTATCTTTATTAGTCATTGTTAGTTCAAAGATAAGTCTTCAGGTGCCGGGGGGTTAATAAACCTGAGTACTAATTTCAAACTTAAACGCGAGAGTCGGTTACTACTAGTATGCTTGCCGAAGATATTCAGCTAACTAGATTAACTCTCTGATCGCATGGCTGAGTGATTCAGTGTCCTGATCACAATTTGTGGACTAATGTCAGGAGACTAGTGATTCAATATACGAATATGGTGTAGAATGTATAGGACCATTTTTAATCGTCTCTATTGAAAAACATTGATTACTAAAACATATTTCGGTTATGTTTATGCGTGTTTTAAGAAGTTCATTGAAAATCCAGGCTTGTCTGAATTTGCAAAACAGTTTGTATGCAAGATGAACAGTAAAGCAATGTAACAATAAATGACCCAAAGATTTTTAGAGTGGTTCGGATACGCAAGATCCTACATCCACTTTCCTGAAATGCAAGAGTTCTTGATTAGATTATACTGACCAAGTCTCAGTTGGTTCATGCACTAGACAGATCGTGACTAGTTAGAGTCTTAGTGACTTTAAAGTGGGTTCAAACAAAAAGGTTTGAAGGTTTTTCTCCAACTATGAAGGAGTTCTTACAATAAGAATAGTTCTAAAATGAACTCCTTCCGATTCTAAGCTTGTGATCTAACAATAATGGCATTGCGAATAGATAATGGGAACTAGTTTACTCTATGGTTGAGAACTTGAATAAATCTGCTATATGTTCTAAGTTTCTCAGCTGAAATTTCATTTTGAATTCTAGAGCTTGTATGCTTGTTCGCTTGAGTTCTTGTAGTCTTCATGCATGGATGAAGCTCTCTATTTATGGTCGTGACTTGTGAATAGGACCGTCGGAAGGAGCCTAGACACGTGTCACAAGACGACAAGCATAATGGTCTTCTTGCAATTTGAAATGCACTGTTGAGATTCTCTCTTTTTAAGTGTTCAAATGTTGAGTGCAGATTTATGTCAGGATAAGTACATTGTTGGCAGTTCCTAATTGGTTGAGGTTAGTTGATAGTTAAGGCTTGTTCAAACTTCAATATTGATGCTAAGTTAACTTTCTCTGATACCTCGGACGCTTTACTTAAAAAGTATTTTTACTGATATTCTCCAATGTCTTCAGTGGTTGATGTTGCTTCCTCTGACTTCTTCACATAAGAATGTAGACTCTGTAAGAGCTCTACTGAATCTTCAGACACACAACAAGTACTACTGAAAGAGTAATCTACTAAGTGCAGTGTAGCAGCAGAAAACTATCTATCTACTGAGTCTCTCTAACATGTTGAGCTTAGCTAGATTGTACATCTGTGAAAAATATATGATTCATCTATCATCTAGTGGTTTTCGGATCTTCAAATCTTGTATTATGACTCATCACCCAATAATTTCCCACTATTTGATGATGACAAAAACTAGTATAACACAACTAGATAAGATACATAATAATATGCTATGCATAATGTTATGTGTGTGTCGTTGATTACTTAGGTGATTTGTGGTGTTAATATAAAAAGCCGAGCCTTTGCGACAATGAGTAGTTTTCAAGACAAAATGCGCACAGATTCCATTAAGATAAAAGATTTACAGGTACGTGAATCAACATACTAGACTAAGAGAGATCTAGACTAAATCTCTACTCCTTCACTCTGAACTTCTGTATTGTAGCCGTTTTTCCTCTAGAGGTTGTAGCCTGTAAAGTCTGTAAGTATCAGATTTTAGTTTCTTGATCTCTGCTTGGTCTTTTTTCTCTGTCTGAGAGAGATTCTTGTTCAGAACAACATCTTTGAGTTCAATTTCTACTTCCTTGGTACATATATTTCGGTCAAGAGTCATCGGAGGAGGCAGAGTCCTATATTCAGGTGCTTTGAGCTGTAGTCCTTTTTTGAGTAGCAACTCCTGGACTTCAGCTAGCAGATTCTTATCATATGTGATAATCATTTCTTCGAATAGTTGTCCCATCTGGTATTTAATTTCCAGAGATCCACTTATCAATACAAGAGTGTACTGGTTTCTTCATGTTTTCCTAATGTATTCGCTAGTAGAACTTCGAAGTGGTGGTAATTTGTCAGCTTTTCTGTATTACACTCTCCTTAGCCTCTTTCTAAGTTCTGGCTATGTGAGCATTCATCTTGGCTTTGTACAGTCTATCTCTAACCTCTGCAACTTGTTTTGATGATAGTGTTTATATCATGCGAAATGACGATTTCATGTACGGTGGCACATTAAACAGTGATCTTTATACTATAGTTAGTGAACATTTACCTTGTTCTTATGTTGCAACTATATCATCAACCCCTAAGAAGAGGAAACAGTCTAAGGAGAATCACACATATCTTTAGCATCTTAAACTAGGTCACATTAGTCTGAATAGGATCCAAAGGTTGCTAAAAGATAGATCATTGAAGTCTCTCCAAGTTGAACAATGCAAATCATGTTTGGAGGGAAACATGGTGACCAGGCCTTTTAAGGCAAAGGGTAATAGATCCAAGGATGAGTTGGGATTGATTCATTCTTACTTGTGTGGACACAAGCTCATGGAGGTTATGAGTACTTTGTCATGTTTAATGACAATTACTCAAGATTTGGGTACGTCTATCTTCTTCGCCACAAGTCTGGATGTTTTTTAGAAATACAAGGAATATAAGGCGGAAGTGGAGAAGAAGTTGCATATTAGTATCATGTCACTACGACCGGATTGTGGTGGCAAGTACCTCAGCAAAGAGTTCAAAGGTTACTAGAAAGAATGTGGGATTATGCCCATGGTTCGATCGATGATGTTATGCAACCATGTCTATTTCATTATGGGGATATGCCTTGGACATAGCAACACATTTGCAAAATCTTGTACTATCCAAGTCGATCTCTCAGACCCCTTTTGAATTGTGGTTTGGGCGTCAGTCCAGTTTTAACTACATAAGGATTTGGACGTAGTCCAGCATAAGTGCTGAACAAGCAACCTAACAAGTTGGAAGCTAGATCTGAAGATATGCTCTTTGTAGACTATCATAAGGGAACAAATTGTGGTTATTTTAATAGTACTAAGGATCAGAAGGTTGTTATTAGCACCAAAGCCAGATTCCTTGAAGAGGATTATGTAAGTAATCACAAGTCCAAAGTTGACATTATCATTAAAGAAGTTCAAGGTGGTCGAGTTTCATTTAACGAGCCAAGTGTGCAAGAAATATTACCACTAGTAACTACACAATCTATTGACACGGAGCCAGTAACCACTAGGCGTAGTGGGAGGATTATTATATAGCCAGATCGATACATGTTTGTGGGAGAGACTTCAGATCTTCTCCCAACAGACGAACAAGATGTAGTCAACCCTTGGACCTACGCCAAAGTAACGGGACATCAAGATATAGAATCATGGCAAGTCGCTATGGACTCAAAGTATGAGTCCAAAAGTGCTATGGATGTATACGAGGTCACAAAGCTACCGGCTGGCTACAAGGCAATTGGTAGTAAGTGGGTATACAAGAGAAAGCGAGGTCCTGATGGAGAGGTCACGACTTTTAAAGACAGGATGGTGGCAAAAGGATTCACTCAAAAAGAAGGTATCGATTATGAGGAGACCTTTTGCCTTTAGTGATGCTCAAGTCCATCAGAACACTCCTAACCATAGCTGCTCACATGAACCTAGAGGTTTGGCAGATGGATGTCAAAAAACAGTTACCTTGAAGAAGGTAGGGACATCTACATGCTGCAGCCTGAAGATTATGTGACATCTTGTGTGAAAACCTAAGAAGTCTACTTATGGACTTAAACAAGCATCCCAGTCACAAAACATTTTCTTCGATGACGTGATCAAGTCTTTTGGATTCGTCCAATGTGAAAGTGAAAGTTGTGTGTACCATTATTGTGTCGATGGGTCCGTGGTTTTCCTTGCATTTTATGTAGATGACATTCTTCTCATTGGCGACAATCTGAAGTTGTTGTCAGACATAAAGATTTGGTTTCCAAACAGCTTCAGATGAAGGACTTATGAGAAGCTGTTTACATTCTAAGGATCAAGATTATCCGAGACCACCTAAAATAGATGTTAAGCTTGTCTTAGGCATCCTAAATTGATACTGTAATTACTCATTTTAAAATGCAAAAGGCTAAGAAAGGATTGCTACCTTTCAGACACGATGTTCCTCTATCAAAGGGTTGGTGTCCTAAGACACCAAAGGAGATAGTGGACATGAGACTCATTCCTTATGCTTCCGCTGTCGGAAGTCTCATGTATGCTACGTTATGTACGTGGCTAGGCTCACCTGAAACGGTCTAACCTTAGACAGGCTCACTGGATTGCGATCAATCACATTCTCAAGTACCTAAAACAGACTCAAGATTATAAGCTTGTTTACAAGTCTGACGATCTAGTGCCTGCAGGTTATTCTCAAGTTCCAGGCAGATATAGATGAAAAGAAGTCTATCCAGGGCTATGTGTTTACCTTAGGAGGTGGGGCCATTTCATGGAGAAGCGTCAAGCAAAAGTGTATTGCTGACTCTACCATGGAAGCAGAGTATGCTGCTGGTTCAGAGGCCTCTTAGGAGGCAGTTTGGCTGAAGGCCTTCCTTCTAGATCTCAACATCGTTCCCAGTTTGCCTAAGTGTATCACAGTATATTGTGATAACTCCGGTGCAATTTCAAACTCTAAGGAATTGAGATCGCAAAAGGTGTCTAAACATATAGAGCGTAAGTAGCACATCATACGAGAATTCGTACGTCGAGGAGAAGTGGTGATTGAGAAGATTGGAACTAGAGATAACGTAGCGGATCCATTCACTAAAGGTATACCACAAGGGCCCTTTGAGACGCATGTTCGAGGTCTCGACTTGAGTTGACTATCCTCCATCTAGTCTGAAATCTTAGTATAAGTGGGAGAAGTGATACCTAGTAGTTATGTTTAGATATATATTGTATACTTAAGAATTGTTTTAAGTTAAGTAGGAGAATTGTTGGTTTTGTATACTGAAAGCAGTTTATGTATTTGCTTGTATACAATGTTTCCTGTTACCACCTTTATTATTCTACTATCTGATTATTATAATTGCACAAATTAGGCCTTTATCTCACAAGAGTTAGATCATGCAGTATGTTGTAGATCACAGATGACTGTAGTGATTGATTGAACTAGTGAGATATAAACAATTATCACAACTGAGACAACTTTAGGAAAAGTTGCCTGTTTATGCTGCAATGTAGATAAGAAATGACTTGTCTTGGTCACTTGTCTATGTTGATGCATTTTATGTATTAATGGATCGCGGTGAGACATATTTTTCTATCTGACCTATGTGAAGAACAAAGGTCTCGGCAACTCAGCTAATCTTAAGCTTGATGAGATTTCAGCTAAGTGCATGCGACTAGCTATCACTTTCACTTACTATGTGTGAGGGTCATCACGATCGTATATCTTTGTGTATTGGATGAGTCTTGTTGTGTGTAGCTCAACTTGGTTACTGCATCATGCATTCATATCATGTTAAACGGGTGATGGTATCCCCTTGAGGAGTTAGAAAGGTTTATCGTACTAAAGGCCCATTAGGGTTTCTTTGACTAGCCCTATAAATAGGGGAAAAAGAGCCACTTTTCAAACACTATTTCTCCTAGATTTTTGAGTCGTAAAAGTGTGAGAATGAGAGTGCAAAATTGAGAGTTTCTAGCGTGTCCGTCCATCCGGAGTTGAAAGCTCAGTCAATGGGAAAGTCCAGAATTCCTTTTCTATGGTTAAGAAGATCATATACTGCGGTATGATTTCCTTCATGCTCCTAGGAAACTAGATAAAAGCTAGAGAACCTGGCTCTGATACAATTTGAACAATTTAGAAAAGTACCTTTGGACTTTTAGCCCTTGATTCGTTCTAGGGAAATAAAGAGGAGAGAAGTAGGAGGGAGAGAAAATGTGTTATTTGGTTGAGGAGAGAAAATGGAGAGAGGAGAAAAAAATGGTAGTTCCTTCATAAAGATTCTTTCTCTTCAAATATGGAGAGAAAGTGGGGCTGATAAGAGATAAATTTGATAAATGATAATTTTATCCTCAACTAAATTTTTACTCTTTTTTAATTTTAAGGATAATTTTGTTATTTTGAATATACTACCGTTTATCTTCTCTTTTATTTCATCTCTCTTTCTCTCATACCAAACACCATATAAAATCCACTATATTTCTCTCATTTTTCTTTCTCTCTATTTTCTTTATCACCTAATTCTCTCCTCTCATTTTCTCTCCTGAACCAAACAAAGGGTTATTGTTCGATCTGCGACTCCTTGTTTAGAAATTCTGGTTTGTGTCCCATACACGAGTTACCAAGCCGAGTGGGCGACTTCTCGTAAACCTCTTGTCTGTTGGTATTGTTTCTCTTTCTAGGTCTTGAAAATTTTGAGATTTTATGTGTGATAGATTTGAGCCCTTATTACTTATTTATAGAACTATTCCAATCCTTAATAGGTAAGGAAACCAAGCCCTAATAAATAAGGTAATAAGTTGATAAATGTTGGTCAAGAGATGACTCTTCATGTGTAGAGGGAGAGTGATTACTCATGAGTCCAAGTTCAAACTCAAAAGCGAAAGTCAGTCTCTTACTGAGTTTACTTGCTGAAAGAAATTCAGCTCGTCAGGTAAGCTTTATGATCGCGTGAGCTGAGTGATTCAGTATACTTAGTACAGTTCACTGACTGAAGTTAGTTAGCAAGCGATTCAGCCCGGTCTTTATCGTCTCTTGAAAAAATGTTGTTAACGGAAAATAGTTAAGATTGTGCTTGTGCGTGTGTTAAAGAGTTTACTGAAAATCAACACCTATAAATTTCTGCGTAATCATTTTGTGCTGAAAGAATAGTAAGCAATGTAATAGTAAAGTAACACACATATTTTTAGAGTGGTTCAGATATGCACGATCAAGCGTCTACTTTCATGTTTCTAGGATGTCTTGATTATATTATACTGAGTAAGTCTCAGTCAATCTGTGCACTGGACAGACCTCGACTTAGTTATAGTCTTAAGTGAATTTACAAGGATTCAAATTTTTAGGGTTTGAAAGCATTTCCAACTAGGAAAGAGTTCTTACAATAAGAACATTTCAAAAATTGAACTTCTTCGATTCTAAGCTTATGATATGTTTCTTGTAGCTTAGGGAAATAGAGAGGGAACATATATCACTCTAGAGTGAATAACTAAGGGATAAGAAGTCTATTCTATATGAGTTCTTTGTTGGATTGTCTTTTGTGAATGCTAGAGTATGTACGAGCTTTGATTGCTTATGTTCCCAAATTCTTCAATGGAATGAAGAGTATCTTTATTTATAGGTGTGACTGGTGAATAGATCCGTGGAGAAGACCTAGACACGTGTCTACACGACTAACGAACGGTCTTCTTCAATTTGAAATACTGTAGAAATTCTCTCCTTTTCAGAGTTAAGAGGTTGACTGTAGCTTTGTGTCAAAACAAGTACGATGCTGACATCTTCTCATTAGTCGCGGTTAAATGGTAGGTGAGCCTTGTTCAAACTTCATGAAGGACACTAAATTAACTTCATCTAATTAGATTCCTCAGACGCTTCCTACTAAGTCAATCTCAATTGACATTCTTCTTGTCTACTGTCAGTTGACCGTTGCTTTACTGACTTCAATTCTCACCTTCAGTAGATTCCAGAGTAGAAGCATACTTAGTCTTCAAACAGTCAGTCTTCAGAAATTGCTGAGAAACTTCTTCTGCTGAATAGAACCAGCCACCGAAAAACAACTATCTAGGCTATTGAGATACTAACAAGCTGAGCTCAAACTAAGTTGAATATCTAAAGCATTAGATGGTTCATCAGTCCACTAGGCTTTTGGATCATTCAAATACGCTATTATCAATCATCACCCAACAATAAATATGGTCCAAGAAAAATAATAAAATAATTGCTACCGTATCTATGAAATTAGTTACAGATTAACTAGGTAAATGATTACCTAAATAACTTACATGCAATTAATGACTTTTGGGATAATTTATTATTGTGCGTAATTGGGTAAGACCAAGAATCTAATATAAGAAATAATGTTGGGCCTCAAACTAATTAATGATCTATGCTCAACCCAGAGCATATTTAATTAATAAATACAAATTTGTTCCACTAGAAAACTAATTCCACTTACCCCTTTATCCCAAATTATGTCAGGGCTTATGTTTTACACTTAATCTGATCTCCTTGTTTAAGTAGATTGTTGGTCCTGAGACGTGGTTCAGGTGTAGAGGGGGGGGGGTGAATACACTTGAATACAAATTCGATTCTCAAACGCGAAAGTCAGCTCAAGCTGAGTTTGCTACTGAACTGAGTCATACAACCAAATATATTTTCAGATTGCGTAGGCAAGAAATTCTTCTACTGAGTTCAGCTCTACTGACTTAAGTCAGTCAAACAGTCGTTCACTATCGGAGTTGTGTGCGGAAGTGTAGGCCCTATGAAACGTCTCGATTGGAAAATCGATTTTATACTGAGTTTGATGAAATACAGTTTTAATGCAATATGATCTATAAAAGAAAACAGTAAATCCACATAGCAAATTTTTAAAGTGGTTCGGACACACTGGGTCCTACGTCCACTGTCCTGACCAAAGCAGGATAGTTATTATATTTATACTAAGCAAGTTTCAGTGATCTGTTCTCAAGACAGATACAACTTGAAGCTTATACTGAGCAAGTTCTCAGTGATCTGTTCGCATGACAGATTCTCTACTTATAGTCGTAGTGACTTTTACAATGGTTTCAAACTTAAAGAGTTTGAGTCTTCTCCAACTAAGAGGAAGTTCTTACCATAAGAACAGTTTCACAAAGATGTGAACTTCCTCGAGGTTTCTAAGCTAAAGATATTACAATAAGGCTTGCTTAGATATGAGAAGGGGAACAAATGATAACTCTAAGTGATGAACTAAAAGGTTCTTCTAAGATAGGTAGTTCTTCACTGGATTCTTTGAATGAGAGCGTTAAGAGTTTGTGCGTAGATAGCTTGGGTTCCCGGTAGTGTCTCTACATGAAGACTTCTCTTATATAGTCGTCGATGGTGAATAGATCCGTTGGAGGGAGGTCTAGTCACGTGTCAAAACGACAAGGAAAATGCCTCCTTAAATTTGAACGTTGATGAGTAGGTACACTGTAGAGATACACCTCTTATTCAGTCTGGGAGCAGCTTTTGTTAGAAAACATAAGTTGTTGTTGGCTCCTTATTGGTCGATGTAGATTGGTATGTGAGACTTGTCAAACATCAAGGTTGACTTCCTCTGAATCCTCGGACCTTCAACTGAAGTGACTTCCTACTGACGTTCTTCTGAGTAAAAGCGCATGGGCACGAATTCCTGTGCAGATTCAGTTGGTGGTCGGCTGACCAACTGACTTCTTCGATCCTGAGTACATCAGCTGAGTGCAAGGTCTTCTACTGAACTCTACAACTACTGAACTCTAGCCTACTGAGTTCCTAACAACTGAACTCTAACTAAGCTATTACAGAACGAAGGTACATTATCCAGCTAGGGGTTTTGTCAATTAGTTAAGCACACTGACCAGTACCACTCAACCTTACCAACGCACATGAACTTAATCAACCTATAGCATTTAGTGTGATAAATTTTTCGAACTACTCAAGGGAAATTATCAACCCTTCAGAAAGGAATATAGATGCAAGGTACAAATAACCACCTTGAGCTACAAATAGTAGCTATCACCCAAGATACATAGATCCGATCGCGATGACCATAGTAGGTCAAAGTGATCGTCAGATAAATGCACTCAACTGAAACCTTATTAGCTTAAGACCAGCTAAGTCACCAAGACCGTTCTCTCATGTTGGTCCCAGTATGATTTCAGGTGTATGGGGAGCGGGGGAATACATCTGATGCCAAACTTTGATTTTTCAGATCAGAGAATGACTAACTGTATGTGAGTCAGTCAGTAAATGCGGAAAATGTTAGGCCCTTAAGTGAAAACTCTTTTCAATGCAATAGTTAAGTTGATAATGAACAGTAAGCAGAAAACAATGCTGAAAGTAAAAACACCGATATTTATAGTAGTTTGAATACACAAGATCATACGTCCACTTTTCTGCTTTCAACGGATATCCACTAAGGATACTCGAAGACTGTCGAGTATAGATCGATTACAAAAAAAAATCTATCGAACAATCTAACAATCTATCTATCAAAACAATTCTATCTAGAATATTAGGTTCGGGTTTGAGGTTGTTCAACAAGTAAGAATATTAAACACTCTCGACTCCAAACTTGTGATATGTATGAGATATCACTTGGAGTATGCACAAAACTAAAATTCTAAGCAATAGAATAATAAAACTTGTGAAGACTAAGGTAGGTTCTTTGCTTTGAGAATAGAATGTTTGAGTTCGGGAATTTCTAGTGACCTCTCATGGTGAGAGGCTTTTGTATTTATAGGCGATCTAGGAAGAGATCCGTTGAACAATGATCGACTTTCTATTGGCTCCGTGTTGACAATGGTTTTCTGCATTAAATGTATGGACACGTGTCGCACTCCGCTTGTATCTTCAGATATTGTACTGAGGTACTGTTCTATCTCCTTTGACTAGGGCTGACATGGCGGTCTGGTATTGGTCAATGTTGATCTGGTAATTTTCTTTTCTTCTGTTGACCATCAAGTTCATGCCTCGTACCTCGTACTATCTTGATGTTTCTTCAGTTCATACTGGAGAAGAATTTGTTTGGATATTGAGTGATGCCCAACATCCTCCAGCTGTGCAGTGTCGGGATAATAGGCGATGCCCGACACCCCGTCCTTACGTGGCGGAGCAGCATTCGATTCGTGGCGCTGACTACTATGCAATGAGGAATAAAAGTTTTCCCTCACTACCAGTAATTGCTTTTGGCATAGTAGCAAGAGCTTGAGGTCCAACACTT